>CALNXJ010000060.1:7500-195000 GCA_942486045.1 Pocillopora meandrina | reverse complement strand
CCCTCATCAATGCCTTGGCCCAAGAAATAGACAGCTGTAGTATTACAAATCCATATAGTTTACTGTGGTGTAGATTCGCTATTTAAATTTCCCAGGCTCTGCCAACTTGAGATAAATTCTTGCTTTTTCTAACGTAAATCTTACTTTTTCTTTTACAAGCAAGTAACAAACAATGTCTTCAAAAAGAGTAAAACAAAAGGAAACGGTGGAAGAAGATTTTGAGGCTTTTGTACGCCATCAGTTGAGTTCAATAAGTGACGACCTGAAAGAAATGAAAGGAACTCAAGTCATTATTCAAAGAAACATTGAATCTCTTCAGAGTCAAATCAAGAAAAATGAAAGCTCGATTTCAAAACTGAAAGAATCTTTCAATACAAAGCTGGAGGTATTAACAGGACAACTGCATGAAACTAACACAAGAATCTACCAAATCGAGAACGATATCACCAAGTATGCAAAAGAGATCGATGAAACCTACGAGAGATTATCCCTGGAGAGATATTCTAGGGACTATAATCTGAGATTTAACAATATCCCAGATTCAACAGGCAAAGATTGTATCGCAAAGCTCCGTGATATCATAGAAAATGATCTCCAATTGCAATCAAACATCGAGAACGCCTACAGAATCGGGCCCTTCAAGAATGATGGCACTCCCAGACCAATTTTGGCTAAGGTTTTGTACTGTCCAGAATGGTTTAAAGTTATCGAAAAGAAGAGGGATCTACGTGATGGTGTGCCCGTTTTGGATGATTTGATATGGGAAGACCGTCAAAAGAAGAAACAAATGAGGTCTGTTATGAAAAAAGCATTTGAAGCTGGGAAAAGACCAAGATTTCATCATGGCAAGCTTTATATCGACGGTGTGCTAAATCAGGCTTGATATGTTTGAACAGTATACACTTTTGTTTATGTGTAAGTCCCATCTTAAATGTCTTTATCTCCACTGGTGTGCCTCAAGGATCGATACAAGGACCTTTGCGGTTTACTATTTTCATTAATGACCTTCCAAAGTGTTCACCTTTTTTTCTGCTAGATTATATGCTGACGATACATCTTTAACTGCTTCTGGAAGTGATCTTGAAGGTTTATTGCGTGAAATTAACAATCATTTACCAGCTGTCTACGAATGGTTATGCAGTAATAAATTGACCTTAAATTTGACAAAAACTAAGTTTCTTATTTTAATGCTTCGTCAAAAGGAAAGCTACAATCTTTATCCACAATTAACTGTAGCAAATGTTCATTTAGAAAAGTTTTTTTGTGTAAAATATCTTGGTGTGTATATTGATTGTCACCTTACTTGGCATGACGATATTGACTATATATGTGGCAAAATTACCAAAAATATAACTATAATGGTTAACTTGAAGCATTATGTATCAAAAGCAACACTTATTAGTGTGTATTATTCTCTTATTTATCCTTACCTTAGTTATACTTGTACACTTTGGAGAGATAATTATAATGCTCCATTGTCTCAAATCGTAAAGTTACAAAACAAAGCGGTTCGTCTTATAAGTGATGTTCCTTTAATGGAATCCATAACTCCACACTAAACATCCTTAGGCCTTCTGAAATTTCCTGATATTGTTAAACTGAACACATGATAATTATCATATTTAAATTACATCTAGCTCCCTTATACCTTTTGTGAATATTATGTGCACCTTTTTTTTAACTTTCTCCCAGTTTTTTGGTAATTTACTCTACCTACTCATCTACTTTCCATTAATGATACCATTTATATCATTAATTTTTATGTTAAGTTGCAATTTTCCATTCTCTTTGCTTTCTATTACATTTCACCAATTTTGATGCTCTTTCTTCTGTCTTTAAATGCTTGAAAAAACCTCTCTTTTCCTTGGTTTTGTTTTGAGAAGTTTTTCAGACAGATGTGTGGCTTCTAATTGCATCTCAGGTTGGAAGGATTTGATTTGCATCATAGTGGCCAAAACCAATTTTATCAGTTGTAAAGTCATTGCAACAGAAGACCTTAGGCCGTGAGAAGGGTTTGCCCCTCGAGGGTATTAGGCAGCACAAAGACTGCCTGGAAATTGCTCAATTTTAATGGGAAGATGTGATGCAACACAATCAGTCTGCCCACAAGAGGAGATGTAGTGTTCCTGTGGCCAACAATTGCTCCACAAAGAGGAACAAAAACATTGGAAAGTAGACTGCTATCATGTCAACATTTCATACCCCCCTGGGGTGTATTTCAACTTTGAAAAGATAAAAATAGTATTAAGCCCATTTCACCTAATAACCAATAGAGTAAATATTAAAAACGAGAAAAAGCTACTGTTACTAATTTATAAAGGTAACAAAAATCTGGTCAAGTGATCAACCTTGCGCTTCCCTAACAAATTTTGAGCTCTACAGAAGATACTAAGACTCTAACAGCTATTGACTGGATTCATTACAGTGCTTTGAATAACAAATACACCATTTGAAATCATAATCTACACATACAAACACCCTGGATTATGGTGCATATTGAAAAGTGGATGCGGATTATCTTTATCCCAGTGTTTTTAGCAATTGGAAATTCACAAACCCAAAGTGCTCTTTCCCAAACATGATGGGATGCAAAGTACCTCAAATGCATTGCACTGAAAGGACCTTAGGAGTCAAATCGAATGTGACTGCGGGTATGTTTGTGGGAAATCAGATGACAAGTGTCGCTAAAAATACATTCTGTACTTTAGACAAAACATTACAAACCCTCAGACATCCAATATATTCCAGTGTGTCAACAATTTTTTTTACTTCATCAAAGTGGATCTTCATGAGGAAAATAGTGAACACGCTACCATTAAAACAGGTGAAATCACCGTGACTCTTCATTTAAAGCCATATGGCTACTAGTGGAATCATGGTGATGTTATCCAGTAATTGTAACAATTCCAAACTCAACTTCATTCAACGAATGAAAACGCATCGAGGACAGATGCTCCTCATATATAAGTGAAAAGCTTGGATTTTAGATTTTGCCTCTTAAAGAGCAGTTTAAGGCCTCATTAGAACAATTTTATAATTTTTATTATGCTGCTGAAGGACAACATGAACAGATTATATAATGACTGTTGTGTAAGAATTATATAAGGTTCAGTACATCTCTCTTTCTAATCCAAGTGTGTTCTGAAGATTATACTTTTGCAACAAAAAGTGTAGGGTTAATTGTACAAGTTATTTAACATACTTAGAAAGAAGCTCTAAACTGGACATATTTGGTATGATATAATAATTTCTAACCCAAAGAAGTTACTTGTGGCAAATATTTGGCAAATTGCATTGCATGAAATGTCGAATATAAGGTGGTATAATGAGGCAGTATACACTAAGTATACGGAATGATATACCGCTGTATAATGCTTTAGATTGTTAAGGATATACTTGGCATACTTGTCCTTATCTCTGTGTGTAATAATAATTATACTTGACCATACACAACGTGAAAGTATTGTTGTACAAGTAATTTCACAAATTTAGAAAGCAGCTCTCGACAGGATACATTTTTTGGTATGATGTAAGATCTTAAAACCCATAGACATTACTTTGGGCAGTATATGTTGCCATAACCTCCACTATTGACCATTTTTTCTTTGGTGTATGTGTTGGTTACACATTCCAGGGTAATTGTGAGGAACAGTTCCCCGACATCCACAGTCGGCCAACTGTCAGCCAATAGTCAGCTGATGATTGGTCGACACTAAACTGACGGGCCACTGACTCGTAACCAACAGAATAGCGACAGGTGGTGAAATAGCTTTATTAGAACATATTTCCATTTTACAAAACTGACCAAAGCAGACATGTGCATATTTGCAAAAGGCATATGAACATTCGCTGTGCATTCAACGAAAGTGTGTTAATATTCTCCATCAAAGAATGCAGTTGAGAATCACCCTTTAATGCAATGCAATCCTGATTTTTGGTATATTGGTTAGTCATATATGTATGATATATCTTGTTTTTGATATGAAATGATGTGCGATAGTGTTGTCTTGACCAACTACAGGTATTCTTCTTCTTTGTTTTTTCAAGAAAAATTTTATCTCTGTAGTTCTAATGTGTGTCACTTACTTTGAGTCTTTTGCTGATTCCGTGCTTTGTACTTTTCCTGTCATAGAAAGCTTTTGCATTTCCAAGTTAATATAAAAAAACCATGTGTGTGCAATTCTTGACAGTTTTGGTCTTCTCAATTAATCCAATCACATTACAATTTAATTTTGCACATACTGCATTACATCATGTTGCACACGTTGCTTAAAACTGTACAGTTACTTTGAATTTTATTCAAGGACTTCTTTCCGCAATTGGTACATTTAATTCAATTACTCCTAATGAAAACGAAACAAACGACAAAATATACATTGGTCATAGCTTTTCTTGCATTTGGTGGCTCCAAAAGGTGCCTTTTTCTTTTTTTTTTAATTTTAAGTGGGCTCTGTTGAGTGGGTAGAAATCTGCTATGTCAGCTAGCATGTTCCCAAAGTATTCACCCGGGTAGAATCTGAGTTTCTAGAGTGATGTGATGACAGTACGGAGTGATAAGACCGTTAGAAGAGACAGTTTATTGCTGGACTCTTCTATGGACCACAGGAAGATGATGAACAGCCACTGCGTTAGCGGAAGCTTAGAATTTTTGAAAAAGGAACCAGCTCTAATTGATCGCCGTTTTCTACGGTAAAGTGTTGGACATTCCCAGTGAAATCCGTCCTCTGATTCTGACCTTTCGCGTGAAACTATGTCAGTTCGCGGTGACACTGACGCCTAGCTGCCAGCAAACCACGATCGACCAGCAACGTAAAAATGGTGTGATAACTTTGAATTAAGGTAAGTAACTCGTGATGATTCATGATGAAATAAGTTTTTCGATCTTGCATGTCGTCACTTTAAGACCTGGGTTGGATCGACATTACAGAAGCTACAAATCTACAAACTGGCCTTCAAAATGCGACTCAACGCTGAATATTCTGCCTCCTAGAAGGGATTTTCTCTCCACCGTCGCATTTCCGTTCGACCCACAAAGCTGCCGGAATCTTGCTTCACAATACATCTAATTACTCTAACAAATATCGTTTGTTCACAACGAGCATTTCACATCGCTGGACGAATTGTTACACAATAACTGGTTCGTTTCTGCACAGGAATTTATCAAAGCGGCGCAGGACGAAAAGACACAAAAGACCATGCTTTTATTATCCCAACAGCTCCGCCACTTTCAACATGGAACTAATTGGCGATCTGACATTTAAGCTCAATCCCGAGCCCTCTGTGAATAGAACAATACCGGTCATTGTTTCATCGCAAGCCAAACACAGCCATGCATTACGGCCAGCCACTGTGTTGTACAACGCCACCCTCGGCTCCAAAAATTGCTGTCCCAGAGGAGTGAATTGGCACAATCTTATCAGCATAAGATGCTCAAAGCAAAAACTGCAGAATGGATTCGTACCCATTGACTTCCCTTTGTTAAACACCAGATCAATCAATAAGAAGGAACTTGCGATCAAAGATTATGCAGTCGAAAATAACGTAGACTTTTTCGCATTGACTGAGACATGGCTGAGTAATAATGAAAACTATAATTTTTCCATCGCCGAAGTTTGCCCCACTGGATACCAGTTTTACCACGTTCCTCGGAAAAACGCACGAGGGGGAGGAGTTGGCCTCCTAATAAAGAAACACATGAAGGTTACGAAACAAACCCAAAGAAATTTCAAGTCCTTCGAATACCTGGACATCGTAACGACATGCTCCACTGGGTCTACAAGGATTGTTACCATCTATAGACCACCTCCATCTAAGGCAGATCAACTAAATAGTGCTCTATTCTTCGAAGAATTCTGCATTCTCGCAGAACAGTTAGTCGTGTCCCCTGGTAACCTACTCATAGTGGGTGACTTCAACTATCACGTGGATAATATCAGCAATCTGGATACTGTCAAATTTAACAACATCTTAGAATCGTTCGGTCTAGTCCAACGTGTAAATGGACCCACCCATAAGAAGGGCCACACCTTAGACCTGATTATAACTAGAGTCGAGGACGAACTGGTAAATAGCACTGAAATACGGGATCCCATGCTGTCCGATCACTCTGCTGTACACTGCAAGCTTCGCCAAAAGAAACCACCCCTGGAACAAAAGGAAATTAGTTATCATAACTGCGCTCGGTAAATATGAGCAGTTTTAATGATGACCTAAAGCAGTCCAACCTTCTGTCAACTAGCACCCTTGATCTTACGGGTCTCATTGAAAAATACGAAAACACACTGACGGAAACACTTGAAAGGCATGCCCCTTTAAAACGACGCGTGATAACTCTCCGCCCATCAGCATCATGGTACCATGAGGGTATTAGTGATGCTAAGAGAAAACGCCGGAAGCTGGAGCGCCGTTGGCGATCGTCAAGACTATGTGTCGACAGACAGATATATGTCGACTAGTGCCGGGTTGTGAATAAAATACTTTATTAACTATAAAGTATACTATACTATACTATACTAAAATACTTTATTTTAGACCTATCTCAAATCTGAAGGTTATATCAAAGATAATTGAAAAGGCAGTTTCTTGGAATGTTAATCAGCCAATTGAACATGTGATCACCTACGTGAAACCGAAGTAATGATCTAAATCTGAAGGAATCTTTTAAAAGTCTGCGTATAATGATCGTCTTTTAAGTCACAGCACAGAGACTGCGCTCTTGAGGGTGCAAAATGACATTCTCTTCGAGATAGACAATCAAAAATGTGTTGTCATGTTACTGTTAGACATGTCTGCGGCGTTTGATACAGTCGACCATGATCTACTACTGGAAAGAATGGCAAAACGCTATGGAGTAAAAGGAAATGTGCTAAAATGGTTTCGATCATATCTCCAAGACCGAAAACAGTTTGTGATAACTGATGGAAACAAGTCAAAGATGAAAGAACTTCGGTACGGTGTCCCCCAGGGATCAGTACTAAGTCCGGTTCTATACTTATTATACACTTCACCCATTGGGGACATCATTAGACGGCACAGACTTAATTACCATCTCTACACCGACGACACCCAGCTCTATCTCTCTTTCAAGCCCACCCCCGCCGAACTACCCAGCTCTATAGCAAAAATAGAGGCGTGTGTTTCTGAGATAGACTCGTGGATGGTGTGCAATAAACTGAAACTAAACAGAGGAAAGACGGAGCTATTGATCTTGAGTGCACGACACCGTCCACCCCCATCAATAGAGTATGTTGATGTGTCTGGTGAGCGGATCGAGCCATCTCCCTCTGCAAGGAACATTGGAGTTATCTTTGATGAGCACATGTCACTAGATAAGCATGTTACCAGTACCCGCAAAGCCTGTTTCTTCCATCTTAGAAACATTAGCAAGATAAGAGACTGCTTATCTCTAGCAGATACTGAAAAACTAGTTCATGCGTTCATTACATCTAAGCTAGGTAACACCAACTCGCTACTATATGGTTTACCCAAATTCCTGATAGATCGTCTACAAAATGTCCAGAATGCTGCAGCTCGTGTAGTCACTCGTACAAGAAAGTATGACCACATCAAACCTGTTTTAAAGCAGCCTCACTGGCTCCCAGTTAGCCAGCGCATAGATTACAAGATATTACTTTTCACTTTCAAAGCGCTTCAATGGACAAGCCCCTAGTTACATCACTGAACTGCTGAAGCCTTATGTACCAACCAGAAATCTGAGGTCCTCCTCCAAAAACTTACTTAAAGTACCACCTGTCAAGCTAGTAAGTTATGGTCACAGGTGCTTCTCTTTTGTAGCACCGACTCTATGGAACTCTCTTCCGAACATCATAAAAGAGAGCAGCTCGCTATCAGACTTTAAGACCTGTATAAAGACATACCTTTTTAACAAATTTTATAATTAACCTTCTTAACAAGTTTTATAATTAGCTTAGCGAGTTAATTAGCTATTTTATAGTTAGCTAGGTCGCTAGTTAGTTGGTTAGTTAATTAGTTAGTCAGCTAGTTAGTTAGTTAGTTAGTCAGCTAGTTAGTTAGTTAGTTAGTTAGTTAGTTAGTCAGTTAGTTAATTAGTTAGTGAATTAGTTCTATTATAAGTTTCACAGTTTTTACTCTCATCATTACAGATTTTTTATTAGCTAGTTTTTTACTCGTATTTTAGTGATGTTTACGTTTTTATAAATTTTATCAATGTCTTTTATAAATGAATTGTAAAGCGCTATTGAATAGCAATAGAAATAGCGCTATATAAATACTGTATTATTATTATTATTATTATTATTACTAGGAGCTTAAAAGAAGTATGACGCCTTGATGAAAGACCACGAGTGAGTGGGCAAGTCCTTTCAAAACCAACAATGGCAGAATCAAGAACTTGCTGCCGAGTTGGAGGAACACAAAAAAGATATGGAGGAGTTGGCCAATCTAGTGCAAACAAAATCAGAGGCCATCAAGACTCTGCAAACTAAGTTGGCGGATGCCAAACGGACTATTGCCGAGCTCAAGACCCAGGTTTAGACTAAACGCACCTACGGTTTTAATAGCAGTTCCCTTGAACTGATTAGATCACTTTTTGATAGCAGGCTAAACAGAGTAAAAATAAATGGCCACACGAGTGAATGGAGAATAATGGAACGTGGTTGTCCTCAGGGATCGTTATTTGGCCCTCTCCTCTGGAACATGTTCCAAAATGATATGGCATTTCATATCCCTGACTCAAACCTTACGCTCTATGCTGATGACCACCAATTACATGTGAAAGGAAAAACCTATGAAGAAGTTGAATCTACTCTAGTGACTCAGGGTCAACAAGCACTGTTATGGTATAGGGACAACTTCCTCTTGGCAAATCCAGATAAGTTTCAGTCTCTTACGATTAACCCAAGAAACATAGATGCAGATAAGAAGGGCAGCGTTCTCACCATCGCCAATGACGAGATCATGAAAACTGAACAAATCAAGCTATTAGGAGTACATATAGACAAGAACCTTAACTTTACACAACACATTAGCGAAATATGCACTAAAGCCAGCCAGAAAGTAGGAGTCCTCATGCGCTTGCGCAACCTAATACCATACCAAGCTAAGCTCATACTGTATAAAACAGCTATAATGCCACATTTAACATACTGTCATTTAGTCTGAAACATTTGTAAATCTTCAGATGGGCGAAAAATCGAACGCATCCAAGAGCGAGCCCTGCGTGCGGTCTTCAAAACAACAATGAGGAACTTCTTAAGCGTGCTAAGTTACCTACGCTTCATAATAGACGCTTACAGGACATAGCAATACCAATGTATAAAGTAAAGAACGATCTAGTACCTAGCTACATATCTGAGATATTTACTCGAAAGGGTACTCGTTATAACCGTAGGAATAGTGACTTTGAAATACCACGATTTAATACTATTCGCTGTGGTAAACACACACTTAGGTATCAAGGACCATATATCTGGTCCAAATTGGAAAATGGTATGCGTGAACTACCAAGCCTTAGCATCTTTAAAACTAAAATCCGTACAGTTGACCTGGCCAGCCTAGTGGAAGACAGTGGCAACTGCTGCAATCTTTGCAGCACGTGATTTTTTCTAATTATCTGCATTGTACAAGTATTTTTATGTTATCTGAACATTGTTAATATTTCTAAATATTTTTAAATTTTAATGCATAGTTTATCGGCTATATTGTTACTTATTATGATACTGTACATAGTTTTTTATTAATTTTGTAATAGTAGGTGTCCCCAATTAGCTCTATGAGCTAAATACATTGACACGGTAATTAAGATTTTATTATTTATTATTATTATTACAGCTGAAGAACCTCAGCAGCAACCTCAACAAAAAGACGCCACTCGTGCCAGCACCCACAGTCTGGCCATAATCCACACAAGATACCAGAGGGTGCTACTGATCCTTGAGAAAAACAACTGTAGCATGGCAAATGCGTTTCGGCTGGCCGGTTGCCCCCGCAGCACCCTCCGAGATTTCGTTGCCATCGCCCTCTTACGAATCGTCAATGAGTGTGAATTTGAATCGGCTTCAAGGGAAATATGTGTAGGCTCTGTTAAAGAACTAAAAACAGTCTGCAGGAGAAGACTTCGATGACACCTGTAACAAGAGGGACAGCTGTTGCCGCTCAAACTTGATGATCGATTTTACGATTAGAGTCGTCTCTTCTAACACACAAACGGCTCCTTTAGAAGCCACCAATAAAAATAAAGTCAACAACGTGAACTGATCTGCTTGAGACCGTGTGAAATTCAGAAGGGGATTGGGACAAGGTTAAAAATCCAAAATGCCGAACGAACTAAGACTTGAAGTGAGTGTTGGAAGAGAAATTACCTGGAAATTGTGCTGAACTAACATGAAAGAGTCAGAGACTATTTAGAGTTCCATTTTATATTTTCGAAGCAATTATCTGGGGTTGTAAATCATAAACTTTTCAAGGCAATAATCGACCTAAAGTTACCGACATTCTACCGATTGGCTGCCAACACCTTACCGACAGATTACCGGCGGTCAACTGACAGTCGGTCGACTGATGGCCGACAGCTGTCCTGAAGGAAGTTATCTTTTCAGCAATACCTAAGTAAATCTGTTGGCTAACAGTTACCTGACAGATTACCAACAGTAGCCCTTCTGTCGGTGGGGGGAGCTGTTCTTCACTATTACCCATTCCAGAACTAAAAGAATGAGAACAACTCATGCAGATTATGGCTGTTTGGTCACTTGGTTCATTCTGTCCACCTCATTCATTACAATTACCGACATTTAATATTCTGGTTTGGTTCTTTTCACGCTTTTAGAGGTGAATTGATCATGAAGATAGAAGGTGCTGTGGCCTTAATTACCGGTGGAGCTTCAGGAATCGGCAAAGCAATCTGCGAGAAACTTTTACAAGATGGAGCGAAGTCAGCGCCATCTCAGCACGGATTACGAATGGGAGACATTGCCTTCTATCGATAAGAGTTTATTGTTCGAGGCCTCTCGAGAACTGCTGGACTCGCCACCGTCCCAACACGCCGAAAAACATCGCAATGATTCGAAATCGCCGATCGATCCCGGCGCAGTCCCAAAACAAAGGCCTGCGGACGATCCTTTTCTTCCTCAAGCGACTCCACAAGTTCCGTTCACAGGACAGGACGCAAAACAAACACCGCCCCCTGACCGGCAGCTTGCCGCGAGTATACCTCCGTCGCTAGTAGCTCTTCAGCTGCAAAAAGAATCCCAAGAGCTCGAGATCAAGAAGCTAGAGTTGCAGCTACAGCTTGCCAAGCTACAAGGCGGCCAAATCGCTGCAACTTCTTCTACAGAGTCCAGTCCGGGGAAATCACTCGGCGACTTAAAGGCCCCTCAAAAGACCCTGAATCCACAGCCTTGGCCACACATTTACGCCCCAGGTGAGCCTAAGTTGTATAATGATTTGTCCATGCCTGAATTTTGCGCGCGGCACTTGGTCATCATCCACCAAAGCGCCTCAAAACCCCATTACGCCGCTCTTCTCGACCATTTCCACCAACTTATGGTTTTCGCATCTGCGTACCAGTGGTCAGCGGTCCGCTCCTTTCATTACAAGGTGTTGCGTTTCCTCGAGTTTGGTTTGGTTAAGTGGGGGGATTCCTTTCATCATCTCAAGGTCCAGTTTTTGACCCCCTCGTCCTTGCTGTCTGAGATCGCTCCACGTAAGGCGGCTAAATTACGATTACTGCCCCACCTAAACCAGCGATTCCGCGTCACCAAATTTGCGACGAATGGTCCTGGCACAACAATTGTTTGTCCACTGACTGCCCTGAGCAACACGTTTGCGTCGCTTGCAAACGCTCCGATCACCAAGCCCTCGCATGCCCCAAGCGGAAGTTTCCCGTCCCAGCTCGCCGCACAGAATCACCGTCCCAGGCATGACTACCTGATCCCGCACGTCCAACCCTAGCTTTTCCTCGCTCGCCAACCAGCTCTCCTTCCGCCCATCGTCCTCGTCTTTTCCCTTTGAGTTCCTCGCTTACCTCGCGTCTCATCTCTCTCCACTCCCACCTCCAGCATTCTACTGGTCCCAACGCCTTCATGCTTCGTCTTCCGGTACCCTCGAACCTCAACATTCCCGAATGGCGCCGCCGTCTCGTTCATTATCCTGACAAGTCTCTGTGTGATTTTCTTGAGTTTGGCTGGCCGGTCGGATACTCCAGCTGTTCTCCGCCCGTCCAGTCCACTCAGAATCATGGTTCTGCTAGATCCTATCCAACAGTCATCGACCAATTTCTTAGCTCCGAATGCGAACTTGGCGCCACTTACGGGCCCTTCGTTACCAATCCTCTCTCCGTCGACATCTAGATCTCTCCTCTCCAAATCGCTTACAGCCGCACCGGCAAAAGACTTCACCTTGGCTTGACAACCGTTTATTCCTCTCCACTGACGTATGCCGCACCGGTGCGGCTGGCTATTTCACAGGGCAGTACTTTCACACCCCTTTTCCCGCCCCCATCCTCAGCCAGTTTGGACACGACATCAACACTTTGGAACTGTTGACCATAAAGGTGGCGCTTAAGCTTTGGGCCTTATTTTGCAGTGCGATAATGCAAATAGCGTGCTCGCCATCAATTCCGGCCGTTCTCGCGTTCCTGGGATGCACCTGTGTTTACGGGAAATCTGGTTTCTCACCGCTCGTCATGACAGCGACATTTTTGCCTGACACATAGCTGGGGTGGATAACACCATTGCTGATCATTTCAGTTGCTGGCATTTATCTCCAGTCCATCTTCGCTTTGACACCTTGACCGCTGACACCCCCACCACCCACATTCTCTGTCCACCTGAATTATTTCAGTTCGAGATTGACTGCTAATCTGGCCTTTTATCTCCCTCTCCAGGCTCTTCTACTCAAGTCACCAACACACCACCTGCATCCTTGTATTCTCAGCTTCAGCACCGCGTTTCGCAGATACAACATCAGGCCTATGCCCCAGGAACAATGCGCAACCTCCGCTCTCAGTGGAATTCTTCCCCCCGTTTTTGCCACGATTTCTCGTTGGTTCCTCTTCCAGCGTCACCTTCGACCATCTCCTCCTACGCGGTTTTCCTCACTCAGCGGACCTCTTCATACCAGTATATTCTGGGTCACCTCAACGCCGTCCGATTGTTACACCTCTCCCATGGTCTGTCAACTGACTCGTTCACTTGTTTCGAAGTTTCCCTCACCAAGAGAGGTCTGAAGCGCGTTTTGGGTGCCGCTTCTCGTCAAAAACATCCCCTTACGCCCGCGATTTTACTCGACATCTACCATGTTTTGGACATGAACTGCCCATCTCACGCCATGATATGGGCTTTGTTCCTGGTGGCTTTCTTTTCTTTTCTGCGCAAGTCTAACTTGGTCTCGTCCACAGCTTCCACCTTTGACTGCCAACGCGACCTCACTAGGCGCGACATCAAATTCACGACCTCTGGATGTTTCCTCCGCATTAAATGGTCCAAGACACACCAACATAAGGCAGGCATCCATATTGTCCCTCTTCCCAGCATTCCACATTCACCTCTCTGTCCAGTCACCGCCATCCATCACTTCTTCAGCTTGGTGCCTGCTAGTCCTGACGATCCGTTCTTCTGCTTTCCTACTGCAACCAGCCTTACTCCTGTCACTGCGTCCTTCTTCACTACGACTCTCAAGAAACTACTTGGCAAACTCGGCCTTGCACCTACGAACTATTCCCCTCATAGTTTTCGCCGGGGCGGTGCCACTTTTGCGTTCCAGGCAGGAGCCCCGGAACATTTGCTCCAACTCCACGGCGACTGGCGCTCTGATGCTTACAAGCAATACCTAACACTACCGCTGTGTGCGCGCTCTTCGGTAGCTCACATTATGGCCGCAGGCCTTTTCAGTCACAATTGTTGATTCCACGCGCTCATACGGTTATACAGTTTCTTTTCTTATACGAATGTTTTTTTAAACATTTTTGTTTTTATTTTATCATTAATCTACACGTTTGGGCCAACTCCTTTTCTACTTCCACCATTACTTGGCTCTGTATTTTTGCATCCTATCATGCCATTTTTTTCCACCTATGCAAACTCCAGTAGCCTTTATCGTATATCAACAAAAAGCTAATATTTTCAACTTTCTTGAAATGGCAGCCAAATTTGTATGGCTCAAACCAGTTCCCTACCATATCGACTGAGAGTCAGCTGCTTTGAGACTAAATCCCAATAAGGTAAAACCTAGAAGCCTTTGCAGACTTTTTTGGCACCATTTTGAAAAAAACCACCCACTCTTGTAATGCAGCACAGAAGGGGTGGTCTGGCCCCATGGTGTTAATTAGATGTGAATTGGGATTTTGCGACTATAAAAATTTATACTTGTTTCATTTTGCATGTATACCTCATGTTACCAATTATGGTGCCTTAGTATTTATAATATGAGCTAAAGTGCATTCAGCAGAGAGCACTGCCAATAATATGCTCACACATGGAATATCTGGAGGTCTAGGCTTGCCCACAATTGCTCAACAACACAAAAATATTTGTGAGTGCACTTTTAACAATATTATTACTAACCATAAGCTAAGGAAACCTTGGGTGCTGGTCAAACCTCTGCAGCCGAAGAAAATTTCAATCTCTCTTATGAGTCCTCTAAGTCCGATGAAACCTCTGTAATAGAAGAGAACTCAAATTTGATATGAAGCACTACCTAATGCTTTCTGTTGACAAGAGCCCTCAACAGATTATTCTCCATGTAGGAACGAACAGCCTACGTGACCATACTGCAACCATGGTAGCTGAGAACATTGTAGACCTTCCCAGGAAAATTGAAATGAAAACGCTGAAGTTATCTTATCGGAGTTGGTGGCAAGATCAGACAATATTCCAAACGATGTTGTGAAAGCTGTTAACAAGAGCCGTATGAAATACTGTAATAAAATGACTGGAGAAGGATTAGGCATCAAAACATTGACAGAAATTGTCTAAATAAGAGTGGACTACATCTCAATGAAAAAGGTAATAACATATTTTTTAAGTAATTTCGTGAATGCCTTAGATAATAGCTCCATGCATGGGTGCTGATCAAACCTCTGCAGTCAAAGAAAATTTCAATCTCTCTTATGAGTCCTCTAAAGTCGATGAAACCTCTGTAATAGAAAAGAACTCAAATTTGTCTCGTGAGTCTTCTGCCTTTTTACCTTCAATGCATGGCTTTAAATTAGCCTCCTTAAATATTGCAAGCTTGCCACAACACATTGACAAGCTGCAAGTTTTGCTCTCTGATAACCCTCTTGACATATTAGACGAGACAAGGCTCGATGATTCTGTCAGTGACGATGAGGTTTACATTCACTCACCGCGATTGTGAACATAACAGTAGATCTGGTGGGGGAGTTTGCATCTATGTTCAACCTAAAATAAATTTCTCTTTACACCTTGATCTTAGTGATATACACCTTGAACACATATGCATCAAGATTCATAAACCTCGATCTAAACTCTTCCTTATTGCTACCTCATAGAGGCCTCCTAATTCATCAACTGAGATATTTTCTCATTTAGAATCCTTTGTTGGAAAGCTTGATGCAGAGAATGTTGAGTTTCATTTAATGGGTGACTTTAACTGTAATTTGGCTTCTCCACAACCTAACAACAACACAGTGTCGTTAACCAATGATGTTGATATTTATAATCTTCACCAACTAATCAATAGTTCAACTTGCTTTACTAACACATCTTCTACTCTGATCGATGTTGTTTTTACAATTTGTCTTAATGATATTGTTTCTGCTGGTGTTTCCAATGTAGGCCTAAGTGACCACAGTCTCACCTATGCATTCCACAAGATCTCCAGCAATTCTACAATGACTTATAGGAAATTCGGCAATTTCGGCTCCACCAGGTTTTGCTATGATACTTCAACAAAAGATTGGGACAGGGTAAACAGTTATGATGACCCAAATGTTATGTGGAACATTTGGAAAATTTTTTTTCAATGCATTGATAAGCACACCCCACTATGTACAAAATGCATTTGGGCATCTAAATCACCCTGGATCACACCTCAGTTGAAGAAAAGAATGCATTGTAAAGATGTTCTCAAAGTGAAGGCCATTTGCTCTGGCACACGGCATTCATTGAGAGCAGGCACTTCTTCATCAATTTTATTTTGTTGTGATTAGATTTAATTAGTAGTAGATTAGTATCTTAACAATGTAATTACTACAATTTTAGTAATTACTTTAAGTCCTGATATTTTATCCATGTATAAATAAAGGTAGATAAATAAAATAAGGTCGACGTTCTTTTTACCACAGGAATTAGATGGACCAGATGTAAGTAGGGCAGGGAAGAAGCTTACCCTAGATCCAGTCAAATGAAAAAGATCTAACCAATTATATTCAAATTCTTCCATTGATGTTGACACGACAGGAACTGCTGTGGATTGCTGTAAAGTCATTGACAGTCATCTCAAATTTCAATAATGGTTTTTTTTTTTAGTCTAAAATTCAATAAATTTACATATGCCAAAGAATGCTTCTCAGGGACTGAATATACCCTTTATGGGAGGTGGCAATTTTTCCAGCAGTTAGGCAGTCACGATGCATAGAAACATAGCTTAAATGACCTCAAATTGCAGGTATCTGAAGTCAAATTTTCTAAGCTTCTTTTAGGGGAGATTTTATTGAAGGTTGATGGGAATGCTACTAACGTAAAGTAATGTGGTAAATTCACTCAACCCAACCAAAAGACCACATCCATCAGAATATTTTATTTCAATCCCTATTTACTTAAAGAAAGACCTTTGATAGGAGTTCTGTTAGTTTGAGGGAAACCTTTCAGGATTTGCAAAATTTCCATTTTTTCTTTCAATACTGTCTTATCATAATCCTTTATCAACTCAGTTACTACCCAGGTATTTAGAGGTTCACATTACAACAAAAGAAAGATGTTATTTTACATGACTTAATCAGATGCTGGAGATGCAAGAGTTGTGCCAACTCACTTACTATTTCCCTCAAGAGAATTGTGATTAACCTTGAAATACTCTGTCAATCTGAATCCCAAGTGAACTAACACTGGTTAACAAAGAGGAGAAGATGCAATTCACCTGTGCATTTCTTCAGCAATTATTAGAACAAATATGAGGAAGTTTTCCCTCACTGTTATTGGTAAATTGCATAGCCAGACAGATAGCACCATCTATCTGCTCAATATTCTAGACATTCTGACAATAAATAATGTGCATTGATCAACACAATGCTTCAAAGTTTTTGCATCTGTGGCACAAAGGCCTACTTAAGTGGATCTAATCCAAAATCATTACAATAATGCAAGCAGTATTCATGGATACAACACCAGATATGCTCCCAACAAATTTATGTAAATATTGAGCGTGCAATAACTCTGGAAACAAACAATTGCTAAGAAAATGAATGCTGACCTTGATGAAACAATAGATAATCTCGATGAGGGAGCTTGAAACTGAAAGTCCCACTCTGAAACCAGAAGTGCCAGCATCCACGCACGCAGAAATGGAAAAGTTTTAATGAAAAACAAAGCTTGTTTTTCTGAGCATGGTACCCCCGTATACTGACCAATCATGTTGCCCTGTCAAAAAATCCCAATCCAAACTTAGCAGCTATTTATCTTCCTGGCTCTTCATTTGAACTTTTTCTCAGTGTTCTAAGTATTTTGTATTTTAAATTTGTAATGTATGACAGTGTACAAAGTACAACACTTTCATTACATGTAAAAAAATGGTCACTGAGTCACCAGCAACTGAGACCAATAATTTCAAGCCTTAAATACCACTACCAGCAAGAAAAATGAAAAAAAATTTGCTTCATATGCAATTTAGGCGGCTATCTATGAAAGATAGTATATTAAAATAACAAAGTGAAAAAACCGTTGTAAAAGTGAACAAAGAGAACTAGATGCTCTGTGTCATACATTGTCAGTCATGCATATGCCCCTTGGAGACTTAATAGAAGAATATAGTTGCAGTGATGATAAACAAAGTTAATGAAAATTAGACACCAATGCTTAAAGAAAAACAGTGTCAGGGCTATGTAAAATGATTTTAAATTGATTCGTTTAACTATTTTTATTCTACCAAAGAATTCTTTTTATTGGTTTTGATATCTTGATATTTACATGTCTGTGATGAAGATTAAGTCATACCAAGGGGTTAGATTTGTCTTTGTAGAGATATTCCAGACTATATTTTGATATTTTCTACTGTAATTTTAGCTTTTATCAATTTCCAACTTTCTAATTTGTAATGGGTAATGATATAATTGTACATGGATGACCTACATAAGTAGCATCTTGTACAAAACTTTGCCACTCCCATGCTGACCAATACTAAGAAGTTCAACACATCTCCTCGGGTCTCCAGGCACTAGGTTTGTCCTATTTTAAGAAACAGCTGCTAGTATGCAATGCCACACAGTTGTATAATGCTATGAACAGCCTTGAGCCCTCATATAACAAACATTTTCCTTTCAAATTCAAACACTTTCTTTAAAGAGGCATACTTTGCCTTAACTATTCAGGTCACCCCCTCAATTGGGTTTAAGACCACTTGTTAGCGTTTAATGTTTTTTTTCAAACTACGGTAAAATAAACAACATTGTTTTAATGCAAAGAGCATTTTTCTTTTGTTCTGCCATCTTTTCATTCCCTAGATTTCTTTAATTCCCGTAAATTCCAGAATAAACCACAAGAATTATAAATATATATATATAAAATATATAATACGCATATCCACGCCTATTACGCAAATCTGCATAACATGCATTGTGATAAATTTCAATGCTTTGTTCAACTGTTACACCATAACACTTTGTTTCTGTGGTGACATGAGGACACAAGTTCATTTTGTTTATGCAAAAATGTCAGCACAACTATTGAACACAGATTCCTTGCCCTAGTAGACAAGCCCTTCCCAAAAGACCACAAAATTAGAAAAATCTTTAATTGTGACACTATCAAAATCTGTTACAGCTGCATGACCACTAAACAGACCATCGCCAACTGCAACAAATGCATTTTAAATTCATCCAAACACATTGACGACACTGCAGATACCACCAACACAAAAGACACCAAAACCTGCAGCTGCAAACAGAACACATGCCCACCTAACAGAAACTGCCTCCAGTCATCACTAATCTACCAAGCCTCCATCACACGAAAGGACAACAACACCACTGAAACATACATGGGACTTACTGAAAACGACTTCAAGACTAGATACAGAAACCACACCTCACCATTCTGACACACAAAACACAGAAATTCTACTGAACTCAGCAAACATATCTGGACCCTTAAAGAAAATAACATTGACCACTTTATTTTATGGCACATCCTTTCATCAATATCACCCTAGGCAGCACAAGCAAAAGACACAACCTCTACCTCAAAGAAAAATTACTTATCATCCACCAACCTGAATTATCATTGCTTAACAAAGGTAATGAACTCATGTCCTCATGCTACCACAGAAACAAAGCATTACTGCATAACAATTGAACAAAGCATTGAAATTTACCACCACACCTTTATGCAAGTTTATAAATTATATAAATGATGGTTATGAATATTCTTAACAATAAAATCCCCTGATGAGTAAGTAATCACAAAACAGGCTAGTAGGGATGAAAGTATAGTCTCTTCTTTATCTCCATACATATCATGCTCTACTTCTATGTATCAGGCACTGTACAGCAGAAATATCAAAATACAGTTTGCATAATTTTATGTGAGGCCCATGTCTTGATAGGGAGCTCATGAGATAGATATCTAGCAAGCTACAATCAACCTGACAACTAACTTGCCAAGACTTTTCTCTTGTGGTAGCAATTGTCCTCTGAGATGACCAGCAAAAAGTCCTAAACCATTATACAAAGAAAAGACAGGCAAACTAGAGAAACATTCCCTGTGAGAAAAGTTGTTGATGCAGACTCTTTAATTAATAATACACCTTGGACACTCCACTCCACCAACAAGGAATTGTTAGTGGTCCGTGAGGATAATCTTGACTCCTATGAAAATTGTTCTTTTTCAGTCATTGCTCCCCTACTCTGGGACAATTTACCGGACCAAATAAGAAGTGCAGCATGCCTAAGTTCCTTTAATAGTAAAGCTAACACCTTTTCATTAAGTCATTCCTTTTAGCTTTCAAACACCTCAGATTTGTTCCTAAATTAACAAATATTAAACTTATAATGTAATTTACATATGTGTTAACAACTTTGATGGGTGCTTTTGGTCAATTAGTACAAATAACAACTATCATTACTATTATTATCATTATTACTATGATTATGCAACACCTGGTGCATCAATAAGGTCATCTTTCTTTGAATCTGACATTGATCAACCAATCAGCGAGTCTAGATCCAAACTGGCTTTATCAGACTCTTGATCAGAAAGCTCAGATGAAGAAAGGGTTTTAAAGGACAAGGATATAAGTGAGTAGATCTAAACTATTTTTCCTCAACTATCTCTATTATTTAAGATGTGGTCAACTTCAATTGTTCTGAATGGTTCTCTGAAAAATGTTTCAACTTTGTTGTACAGTTTCTGTTTGACTGTGTATATAACACAGCAAGTACATGGTTGTTGATTTATTTTTTGGCAATGTTTGCTCTACTCTTAATTACTTTAGTAATTCAATCATTTATTTTTTGCTTTCCTCTTTTTTTGTATATCGAGGCAAGCGTTTTTCACATGATAAAGCCAGTTGGAGGGCGTGGCCACCTCAGACAGATAAATAAAGCAGATTCAGAGATACCATGGTCTAACCATTACACAGAATGTTCTGTCAACCTCAAATCCATCAGATAGTGAGATAAATGTCAGGTCAGCGGTAGTTATGGTGGCTGGTCATGTTTCACCCTTCTCCATCTTGGCTTTACTTTTACATACATTTTGTTTTGTTAATCGATCGATGAGGCACTCAAACAACCTTCATTTTGGTTTCTGCTTCAATCTCAATGTTGATAAGGTCTCAGTCAACACCTATGATGCTTAATTGTACCATGCAAGTGATCATTCTCTAACAATCTTGGTCCACCATTTTGGATACTTATGCTTAACAAAGAGGAATCCATGTAAATATCTTGTAGCCAGGATACAAAGATATCCCAACTCAAACTCAACAATTCAGTTAACACATCTTGTAGTGAGTGGTGATATTTCACCGAACCCGAAACCAGAAAAGTGCAATGTTTGCTCTAGAACGATCGCTCACAGCCATTGTGCTGTTTGTTGTGACTCATGCAAAGGGAAACTTCATATCAAATGTGCAAACATCAAAACCAATGAATACAGAAGGATACAGCAGTTGTCCACAACCACATGGTCATGTATGGATTGTGTTTTTAAGCCTTTGCTAATGGAACTCCTGTTCCATGAAATCAATATTGCCACTTTTGAAGAAATGTTTGCTGTCAATCAGACTGATACACAAGTATTCATTGATGACACTGGTGCTGACTTACTGAGAGATTTAGTAAATTTCAGAAATGCGAGATCCACATTTTCTAAACAATTGCTGATGGGACATATTAACATCAACAGTATACAAAACAAATTTTAAGAAATCAGTGATGTCATCAAGAAATTAGGAATCATTGGTGAAACAAAGATAGATTCATCATACCCTGATAGTCAATTCTCTATACTAGGATAAGTGTTGTACCGAAATGACAGAAAGAAAGGGGGAGGAGGAATAGATATCACCTGTAAATGACTGCAAACCTACAACTACAAGACTCTCGAACCAGTGTTATTGAAAATTGTGCTTGGAACAAAGAATGTGATTGTGGCTGGCTTGCAGAGACCACCCAAATCACTTGCAGGTGTGTATCAGCAACAGCTAAAAGACGAGCTTAATCACATGTGTAACTGGCTTTCCCTTCAGGGACAGATAGTTGTGTTGATAGGAGATTTTGACAAACTTTGACCTGATAAAGCTGAGGGGAGATTATTAATTGATATAGAAGAAATGCATGGAATGGAATGCCTGATAACACAGTCATCATGAATTCAGACACGAGGGGGACGAACGACCAGAACATTAGTTGATGTTATCTTGACAAATCACCCTGATATGTTTATTCACAGTGGTATTTATGACCCTGATCTGAGTGACCACCCACTCATGATTTACAGATTTATGTAAGAAAAGGTCATTGCATGTGGTGTAAGGATCATAAACTTTCAGTTTATGAAGAACTTTAATGAACAGAAATTCAAACAGCACGTAAACTCCACCCCGTGGCATGTAAGCAAAATATTTGAGGTAGAGAAGACCAAATTGGTTTCTTTACTGATTAACTGATAGTTATTGTTGACAAACATATGCCCTACAAGAAGATGCGAGTGAGAGATTGGGATGTCCCTTACATGACTACAGAGTGGAAGAATGCCATTAGAGCTTGGTGAAGAGCTACAAGGATATAGGAAAACAAAGGCACCAGAAGACTATGAACTCCAATGAAGATTATGAAATAAGACAACAAGACTAAGGCGCAAGGCAATTAGAGAATACTGGAGAACAAAAGCTGAAGAATTGAAACATAAGCCACATGACTTCTTCGAGACTTTCACACCATATTTAGGATCTAGGAGTAATTGCAAGCATGACATGAACATGAAACTGGACACCAAAGATCATATTTCTAAAGATCAGACAGAAATTGTGGAAGAACTTGGTGAATATTTTGCAACGATAGCAAATGGCATTGGTGGTGTCAGTGGATACAATAACAGTGCTGATCAGGAATTACCCACCAGCTGATTGCCAGCCTTTCAGATTTAAGAAGCTGGAGGTTAAGGAAGTGGAACAGCTGCTAAGGGAATTAAACCCTCAAAAAGCAACTGGCTGGGATCACACATTGCCAATAGCTTTAAAACTTGGTGTGGAAGAGCCGTCTTTACAACTGACAACCCTATATAATGCCTGTATACAGCAAGGGTATTAGCCAAAGGATTGGAAGAAAAGAGAATGGACTCCTGTCTACAAGAAAGATGATCCATTGGACAGGCAAAATTATAGACCTGTGACTGTTTAAACCGTACTAAACAAAATATTTGAACAACTACTGTCAAAACAAGTTAACACCTGTCTGAAAGACTCAATGAGTGAATACTTGTAAATGTGTATAGAAAGTGGAATGATTGTGAAACCACATCATTGATGTTAACAGAACAATGGAGGCAAGCAGTGGAGAGCACAGTTAGACCTACTTTCGACAGACATGAGGAAGGCATTCGATTGTATGTACCAACCACTAGTGTTATCCAAATTGAAGCCTACAATTTTGACAAGCAGAGTCTGAAACCCATGGAGTCTTTCTTCACACACCAGTACAACAGGGTAAAACTGGGTAACACTACCAGCTTGTGGAAACATGTGGATAGGGGGTGTCCCCAAGGATCATCTTTTGGACCCTTATTATGGAAGATATATCAAAATGACTTGACATATGTAGCAAAGTCAAGCATCAGCATGTAGGCAGATGATTATCAATTCTTCGAAACACACAAGGATGTAAAAATTGTACAGCAAAAGCTGCAGGACAGTGCTGTTGTTGCCACTGACTGGTATAAGGTGAACTTTCAACAGGGAAACTTTTCCAAGTATGGTAGTATGCCTATAGGAAAAGGCAAACTGGAAACAAGTATTGATATGCACATTAACGGAACTGCTGTAATCCCCTACCAAGAAATAACACTGCTGGGAACAAATATTGACAGCAGTCATTCACTAATCACATCAGTGAAATATGTAAAAAGACCAGCTGACAAGTAGGAGTTGTTACGAGGCTACTAAAGCTTATACCAACAAATGCCAAGTTAGCACTGTATAAGGCAGCAATTCTACCACACATGATGTACTTCAGCACTGTTTGGCATTTCTGTAAATGTACTGACGCCCATAAACTTGAGCGCATTCAAGAACATGCTTTGAGAGCCATCTATTGTGATTGGAACACATCATACGAACAGTTGTTAAAATGGGCGAATCTACCAACCCTTAGAAATAGAAGACTGCTAGACATAACCATAATAATGTACAAAGTGAAGTATGACATTTTCCCAACATATAATTCTGATCTATTTGTCAAAAATCGATCCAAATACAATCTTAGAATTAAAGAAATTGAAATCCCACGCTTCAACACCATTTATTATGGCAAGTACTCTGTACGATACATTGGACTGGTGTTGTGCGCAAAGTTCTCTGAAACCTTTGGAATTCACCATCATTGTCATCTTTAAAGAGATCTGTAGGAAAGCTAAACCTTGAGGATATAATTAGAAGTGATTGTTATTGTTCATTTTGTAAATAGATATAGTAACACATACAAGTAGCTACATTTTCGATAAACCTTTTAGATTCATATTACACTCTGGTTTTTTATATATATGATACTAATTTCAGGTGTCTTTACTTAGTGGTTATTGACTGCTATTTTTTCATGACACAGAAATAAATTTATCATCATCATCATCATAAATGTAGCTGTTTACACCATGAAAAAGAACTTGATAGCCATCTTACACCACGCTATCCAAGCTGGAGATTCAGCAAAGCAACACAGATTTTGTCCCCCTGACAAGAATTCCCGGTTTGACTTGCAACAAGAATTTTGGCCAATAAAAGGGATGACTGCCTGCCCAGGGTTTTTGTGGAATTGTTGCACTCCACCCTCATAATGTTAAGTTACACAGAACTGAAATTAGTGCATCAATTCTCTGGTTTGGATTCAGTGTCCAAAACATAAATGTCATGATGTGAAAGTGATTCCCTGTTTTGTGGCTTCCACTGTGTTACAGTTTTATCATGGAACTGTTAGCCATCAAAGAAATCATCACAGACCACCATATTTTTACTCAAAAATTTCAATTTTCAATAGTTTGTACACATGTTGATTTTTAAAGCAAGTTGTAATTCTATTTAATTTTATTCGTAATTTAGTCTATACTTTCCTGATAACTAGTATAATAAGCTTTTATTATCATTAATTACAAATTTACTTGGAATAGACTTCTAGGAGAGGAAACAAGTACTGCATGGTTACTCTGGGAGACTGGAAAGACACAAAAGCAAAGAAGGTTCAAGTTAACCAACCAGCAAAGCATTTCTAATTCAGGCCAAACATGTAGATGAGAAATTAATGCACCCACCCAATCTAGCTCCCTACTTGGAGACTTGAGGCTATTAAGGAACAAATTGTATATCATGAAGAAATTTAGTTAATACCAAACTTGTCTGAAAGTGGCAATCCTTTCTGACACACTTACAACTTCGTACATATCTTCGCCTAGTGGTCCTTTTTATTCTTTACATTCCCCTTTGGGAGAGCCTGCTTTAAATGCCATGGAATTTTCAAGATCAAAGTGCCAAATTCATGATGGCATTAAGTAGCTGTGGTTCTGGCCACAGCAGAAAATGCCAAAAGACTGGGCAAAAAAGCTTGTTTAAGTCCTCCAAATGGGCAAAGAAAGAGAGGGAAAATGCCATAAATTTATATTGAAGATAAAAATTTCCAGACATGGATTCAAGTAAAACTTAAGGCAGGCTATCCAGGGGTAGTATGACTCTATGTTAACAGAGCATTTGTTGTCTTTGGAATATTGCATATTGCCACCTTGAAGGATCATTCACTCGAAAGTTTGTCTTTCCAGCTTGAGGTATTTGTAATCTTAATTAAAAACTCAATTTCCTTTGTTGCTGATTTCTAATACCACAGTCTTTAAAATGCTGATTTATCTGTGAAAATGAGAGTCTCAGCAATACAAGAGGCAGTTTCATCTATAAGATGTCATCTGAAGCAAATACTTTGGCAGTCATTTTTAATTCTTGTTTACCCATTTCAAACCATGTGACCACATGGCTAAAAAGGTTTATTTGCTTAGAAAACTCACAACTCAATGTCTAATTGTTAAACAGGCTATCAAACAACTTCTTTGAAAATCAGTGAACTTTAGCACACTGGTGTAACCATTGACATGCATTCAGCATAACTTCAAAGTAGACCTATGGCATAGAATAACTGTAACCATGCAATTTCATCTTGTCCAAGACACACAAAAGTAGTGTGGACTTATTTGTTTTGTAGAAAGCAAGATCAGGGAACATGACTTTCCACTCATTAAGAAGCAATTTATTTGACTATTTTAAAAAGACTTTGAAACTTGTTTAATTAGTGATAAAAAAAAGAAGGTACAGTGTACAGCCTTACACAAAAAATGGTCACGTTTCATAACAATGCAGATGCCTCTCATACAGAGTGCATCACTGCAGTGTGAGAGCAAATCTACTTGTATCTCCACTATTAAATGTGGTCTTTAAACTTCTGTAAAACCAGTGATAACTATTAAGATCATGGCAACACGCTCCTTACCCATCTTTAAGAATGTTCTATTCTTTCACAAAAGCGAGCTCAATACCCTTTAACTCCTTGACCTTAAAAATGAAACACTTGTATTCCCTTTAGAAACACTTGACACCTCCGGTTCAAATTAACCACCTCGGGAGGGCAAGGTTTTTTAATTCCTTACTCCCTGGGCACGGACGACAGTCAAATGCACATGGGTTGTACAGGGCGGAAAGGGGGGGCATGTTGAAACAACACATAAACTCTTGTGTTTTAAGAATTTGAATGTTTGTACGAATAAATTTAAGATAAATCAAACATAAGATAACTCGCCTCGTTTGGCTCACCAAATGTCCATACGTTCCCCAACCTTCGCCCTCGGCCACAAACTGTAAACTGGAGGGAACTAACTCGATATCCTTTTTTCTTCAAGGTCTTCGTCCTCGTGAGGTCGTCCTCGCTTCATTAGGACCCTCCCATCACCAGCTTAAAACCCTAACAGCGTCAAATCTTTACTTCAAAATGCGCCCCAAGTCAAGAGTCAACCGACACCGTACAAGATTTCCAGAACAGAGGAGTACGCGCAGTGATTTAGATAAACATTCTATTGCCGTGTTTACATTCAAACGTTTACTGCGGTTTAAATTGACCGAGGTCAAGTTAACTGAACCTAAGATAGCCGGAGATGGCGAAGAAAGACATCAGACTGCGGCAATCTATCCCAGTGCACAAGCGACTAGCGGTAACATCATGGCGGCTAGCAACGGGCGACACATACCGATCTACAGGACTACAATTCGGTATTGGACGGTGCACGGCCATGTTGATAAATAAGGATTTTTGCAATGCTAATGCTAAACGTGCTAAAGAATTCATCAAACTTCCAGAAACCGAACAAGAGGTGCTACAAAGTATTAGATTGTTTACAAACAAGTCTCCATTTCCCCAAGTAGTAGGGGCTATTGACGGTTGTCATATTGCTTTGAAGACAGTGCCTGTGGACGAGCGAATTGATTACTTCAACCGAAAGCAAGATTATTCTGTTGTGATTCAAGGTGTTGCTGACGCGTCATTTCGATTTCTCGACATAAGTGCAGGCTCTCCTGGTAGCATTCACGATGCGCGTGTTCTTCGTTTAAGCAATCTGCACAGGGAAATTGAACAAGGCAACTGGCTGAACGGGCCTACAAAACAAATTTCTGGTTCCGAAATTAGACCTTTGCTTGTCTGAGACTCAGCATATCCCTTATCTGTTTGGTCAATGAAGCCCTTTAAGCAAACACGTACGTTAAGTGAACGACAACTGCGGTTTAATCGTGCTCTCAGTCAAGCCCGTGTTGTTATCGAACAGGCCTACGGAATCTTGAAAGGGCAATGGAGGTGCCTTTACAAGGCAATGGTAGAAAAGACAAGTAGAGTGGCCATCACGATCTTGGCATGCTGTGTTCTTCACAATATTTGTGTCGATGTGGGAGACCCTAGCCCCATAGACATTGGGAGATGACGTGGATCAAAGTTTAAATGGAGACATATCGCTTACTCATGTCATTTTCTTTATTTTCGCGAAAAACTAGCATTGTAGGGACCAAGACAGCTGAGCACAAGGAATGGATTACACCAGGAACCATGGGGTCTATCAGCAAAAGAAAACATCTGAAGGAAGAGTACAACAGAAGCAGGACAAGGAGAGAAAAGCCAGAGGCACACAAGAGGTATGAGGCAGCAAACAGTGAAGTAAAGCGTAAGATCAAACAAGATAAAAGGGAATATTATGATACCCTAGCGACGAAGGCAGAAGAGGCTGCAGCACATGGCAATATGAAGGACCTTTATGATACCACCAGGAAGTTGGCGGGTAAATTTCAACAGACTAGCAGCCAAGTAAAGGACAAAGAAGGTAATATCTTGACTAGGGAAGATGAGCAGCTTAAGCGGTGGGCACAATACTTCAATGATCTCCTCAATCGTCCTCCTACGCCAGAACTTCCAATAATACCGGAGGCTTCAGCTGAGCTGAATGTGAACTGCGGGAAGCCATCCAAAATAGAGATTGTGCGCTCTATCAAGATGCTTAAGTCAGGGAAAGCAGCTGGCCCAGATAACATAACTCCAGAGTCCCTGAAAGCTGACCCCGACCTATCAGCAGATATCCTCTATGGCTTGCTTGGAAAGATATGGGAAGAGGAGGAGATGCCCCAGGACTGGAACGAGAGCTACATTGTAAAACTGCCAAAGAAAGGTGACCGCCGGGAGTGCAAGAATTACAGAGGTATATCCTTGATGTCAGCGGCAGGAAGGTGCTGAACAGAATTATCTTGCTTCGTCTTCAGGGGCTGTGGATGCTACACTGAGAGATCAGCAGGCTGGCTTCAGGAAGGACCACTCCTGTATCGACCAAATAGCCACACTTAGGATAATCATTGAGCAGTCATTTGAATGGAACACTTCTCTTTACGTTAATTTCATCGACTTTGAAAAGGCTTTTGATAGCCTCGATAGAAGTGTTCTTTGGTGCCTTATGAGACACTATGGCATACCGGGGAAATTCATTCGAATCATCAAAAATTCCTATGATAAGATGACTTGCAGAGTCCTTCATGCTAGTGGATTGTCAGATAGCTTCACGGTCAACACTGGGGTCAAGAAAGGTTGTTTGATGGCACCGTTTTTGTTTCTACTTGCTATGGACTGGATCATGAAGGAAACAACTAGAGAACAGCGAAATGGGATCCAGTGGAACTTATTGGAGCAACTTGAAGATCTAGAGTTTGCTGATGATATCGCCCTGGTGTCAAGTAACAACCAACAAATGCAGGACAAAACAGCACGGCTAACAGCTAATTCCATCAAGTTAGGCCTGCATCCGAATGTGAATAAGACCAAGGTTATGAAGGTCAATTGCACCAACAACAGACCAGTTAAAGTGAGGGATACCATCTTGGAGGAAGTAACATCTTTTGTCTACTTAGGCAGTGTAGTCAGCATTGACGGAGGCTCCGATGAAGATATCAAGGTCAGGATAAACAAAGCCAGAGTAGCTTTCAATACGCTGAGGAAAGTGTGGTCCTCCCATGTCATCTCACGGAGAACCAAATTTAGAATTTTTAACATCAATGTCAAAGCAGTCCTCCTCTATGGCTCAGAAACGTGGAGAACAACTAAGTAAACGTCCCAGAAATTGCAGACCTTCGTCAATAAGTGCCTTAGGCGAATTTTAAAAATCAGTTGGACTGACAGGGTAACGAACGTAATGCTGTGGGAATTAGCAGGCGAGGAACCAATCATAACTCAGATCTCAAAGAGAAAGTGGAGATGGATAGGTCACATCCTAAGGAAACCGGCTAACAACATCACCCGGCAGGCATTACGTTGGAACCCCCAGGGCAAGAGAAAGAGGGGTCGTCCCAGGAACTCCTGGAGAAGAGGTGTAGAGTCCCAAATGAGAAACTGGGGCCACACTTGGGCCACTTTAGGAAGTTTTGCCCAGGACAGAACCCGATGGAGGACGGAAGTGGTTAATGGCCTATGCTCCAACCGGAGCTAAGGGAATATATATATATCGCTTACTCATGTCATTTTCTTTATTTTCGCGAAAAACTAGCATTGTAGCTCAAGTTTGTACACATGTACATGTAAATATTCCTTAAAGTTTTGAAAGTTAACAAAGTTCTCAATTGTTTTGTTTACAAATTATAGACACAGCGATTTTGAGCAATTATTTAAAAACATAAATTGATTGATTAAAGAGTATACGATCGAATACAATTATTCATAATTTTAAAATACCGGATGTTAACATCTCTGGTTTGATTTGTGATCACTAAAAGTTGATCAGCATGTATCCAAAAACGTTTTTTTATCCAAAATCTTTTTAACACGACATTCAGCTAATTAATAAATGATATTGTATTAATGGATCCACTATTTCGTGACAACAGAACACAACAATAAAAATACCAAAAAAAAAACAACGGGTGTTCATTCGTTTCCTTTACTAACGTCCTTGAGGATGTTTCCGAGCATAGCAAGGGCATCCATGGAAAACTTCTGCTGATCTTTCCTGTATTCTCTCTGGGCTTCAGCCATCCGCTCCATAAAAGCCTCGTCCCTTTCTTGTGAGCGTTCAAGAAATGATATCAAGGTTGGCTCGTCTACTCCAGATGATCCGGCTTTTCCCTTCATTTTGCGCCTTTTTTTCGATGGCCTTTCCGCTGCATCAGCGGCGCGCTTTCTTGGTAGCTTTTTTCCCACATCAACCTCGCGCCTCCTCGGTACCGGTGTGCTTGCCAAAGGCTTTTTATTTTTGCCTTTCCTCTTAACAAAGAGGGATTCTGCAAAGGCAAGCGACTGGTCGTTATCGGATTCATCTCCATCAAAAGGCACCGTGCACTCAGATGGAGGAGAAACATTCTGGGCAGTCCTTTGCCTTTGTTTTTGTGCAGCTCGGCAGATTTCCTCATCTAGGGCATCTTTCTCGAGGATATCGCGTTCGAGTTCCGACATTTCCGGTGACTCGCTATCGGGGACGTGAGAGCTTTCGAGCACGTGGCGTGGGTTGATGGATTCCCTTTTACCGAGAATTTCATCCATATCGTTGAAAGGTTTCGGTATGATCTCCTCACTTTCTTCACTTTCATTGTCGGACGGCACATCGCCCCCTCTGCCGTATCCTGCCGACCGAAGCTTGTCTTTGGTGTCTTTATACTTCTTTGTCAAATTTGCTAATTTGTTCTTGCACTGTTGTGGCGTTTTGTCGCTGTCTACGTTTTGTTCCTTGCACCGCGAGTGAAGCTGGCGAGCAATCGACAGCCATTCAGGGGAGCTGAAGGCTTTGTATCGCAGCTTATCTTCATTTTCTCCAAACAGCTCCACCAAGATCTTTTCTTCAGTGTCTGTCCAACGATTTTTCCTTTTTTTTGGACCAGTGCTGCTACTGCTGCTGTGGTTGTTCTCTTGCTATTGCGAGCCAGGCAGATCAGAATGGGGTCGTACTGAAGATGAGTGAATTTCTTGCGCTCCTTGCAATTGAGAGCCATAGAACGGCGGCACAGCATATTGAGGTTGCGGGTAGTAAGGGAAATACGTCGCGCTCATTCGCGAATATTGTTGCTGTGGACTTGCCTGGAAAAAAACGGAAAACAAATAAATAATCTGTTTTATCCGGATAAAAAAAAGTGTGAGTGTTTTGAAAGGGAGACGTAATACATCGCTTACCTTTCGGTTTGACTGCCGTAATAATTCAAAAATGTGTCCTTATTTTGTTCCATTTTGCTAGAGCACGAAACGTGGCGCAAAGAAAGCCTGAACTCCGCGAATAAAACATGAAACGTGTCAAGGAAACTTGAACTCGCGATAAATCCAAAAAACTTCACCGCAACCGGATGTATCTGTAAATTTGACCTCGGTTACCGAGCTAAACCAAGCCAAATCACTGCATTATTATCGCTTTTACCGTGGTTAAATTTCCTTTGTCTTTTGCCGCATTTACTGAGGTATTGATTGATGTTTACATTGACCAAAAATTTACCTAGGTAAGTAAACTCTTTTACCGCGGTAAAAATCCCAAGTGTAAACACGGCCTATGTGAGCAACCCTCCGGCACTTTGGAAAGATGCTGATTTTTCCACCAAAAATAACCCATTCTCGGAGTTAAGAACTTCAACTTTGCTTTCGTGAAAAAGCAAGAGACTTAACGAAAAGATTCTTCCTAAATTACGATTGTTACGATGCCAACCTCATCACGACAAAACAGCTGTTCAACCCGATACCCTGTTGTAGATTTCGTTCAAGGGGTCATGCCGGTATAGTTCTCAGACCTCTCGCATCATTGAAACCTTGTAGTTTCAAGGGTTATGGGCTTGATTGGGACTCGAAGACTTAGTGTAACTCTATTTCGTTGGAGATTTATATATGGCCCCATTTTTAACTTGCTAAAAGGTATAGATCCCTGTTTCGAGGTGCATGTGACACGAATTCTTTTTTCGCATCTTCTGGTTAATAGCTGTATTTAAAATTAAAATAATCCAGTTTAGTGCCTTGCGAGGTCTCCTGAATAGACCAATTTTTGTGCATCGAAAGTACGATTTGGCAGCCTCAAGAGTCGGCCAAAACAATCAAGTTACATAGCTGTGACGTGGAAAACTGTGAAGACACGCTGGTAACTATGGTGGACAAAGGGGAAATCAAGAGGAAAGGACAAACGTATTGCATGGCCGGAGCGCTATATGATAGCTACAAGAGTAATACGCATCTACCGGGTATTTCTAGACACTGCTTTCCAAAGGATGTAGATGTCAAATCAGGGGAAGATAACCGGTTGATCAGAAGCTGCTTTTAACTAGCCTGAAGCTCTCCAGACGTTTCGGAATAAAAGGAAAAGTGCTGAATTGGCTGGAGTCCTACCACCATGACCGCAAAAAGTACGTTGTGATTGATGGAGTCAAGTCTAACAACAAAGACTTGCGACGTGGAGTGCCCCTGGGATCCGTATTTGGCCCAATGCTGTGTGCACTATATACATTCCCACCTGGCGACGTCATCAAGCGTCATGGAATGAGATATCACTTATACGCAGACGACACTCAACTTTATTTTGCTTTCAAACCCATACCCGGTGAACAAAAAGCCTCTTTAGAATGCACTGAGGCATGTCTTAGCAAGATTGATTTATGAATGGTACAAAATAAGCTTAAACTAAACCAAGACAAGACAGAATTTCTTGTGCTGAATGCACAACATCGTCCTCAACCAATGAATGAATGAAAAAGTAAACACGGATCGGGTCGAGCCCTCTTTTTCTGCAAGAAATATTAGTGCTATCTTTGATCAGAAAATCTCCCTGGGGAGGCACGCCGCATACATGTGCAAATCATCGTTTTATCATTTACGTAATATAGCGAAAATAAGAAACTGTCTGTCGAAATTAGACAATGAAATTTTGATCCATGCTTTATCTTCAGCAAGCTCGACAGCTGTAACTCTCTACTATATGGACTTGCCCAATTCCTATTTTATCACCTCCAAAATGTACACAACTCTACAGCACGATTGAAAACAGAAAGTGAGAAGTCGGATCACACAACACCAATTGCACTGGCTTCCTGTCAGACAAAGGCTAGAGTTTACACTGCTGTTATAAACATATAAAGCATTAAATGGTTTAGCGCCACACTACATAAAATCTTTTAAAAGTCCCGTCACCTGAAGAACTAAAGCGTTATGGTGGGCGGTCCTTTATAAGTGCCACCCCAAAATTATGGTGTTCACTTCCGATAAAGCACGACAATGTGACAGTATAAATAATTTTAAAACCGTCATTAACACCTTTCTTTTTAACAAAACATTTAGAGACACTAAATATACATATATATATATATATATAAAAATGGGGTTAGATTCTACCTTGGCATAAAGTGCTTAACGCTGTGGTAGCAGAGCTAAGTATACATAAGTTCTAGAATTAAAGAGGACGCATCGATTCTCTGTGACTGTGAGTCACAGAGAATCGTCGATGCGTCCTCTTTAATTCTTTAACCTACGTATATATATATGTGTGTGTGTGCGTGTGTGTGCGTGTGTGTGTGTGTGTGTGTGTGTGTGTGTGTATAGGTGTGTGTGTGTGCGTGATAGAATAGGATCGTTATCGTTATTCATTATACTTTATCTATCCATTGGAACATTTTGATTTCACAAAATTTGATTAGAATTCTCATATAGTAGATTTATATCCATCACTTTATAACTTTTAAAATGTTTTAAATTTATATTTTACAATTATTGTCATTTTTTATTTTTCTTAGCAACATATGGACCTCGCAAGAGATTCATACGTTTTCAATAGTGCTTAATTAGATATTCTTAAAGCGTATATTTACATATTTGTTCATCATAAGTAGGATAGACTTACTTTTCTATTTTTTTTATTGTAAAGCACCATTGGGCTAAGTGGAAATAGCGCTATATAAATTTTGTTATTATTATTATTATCATCATTATCATAATGATTTCAGTCATAAAAAATGCTGATAAGAGGGCCTGTTCCCACACCGTACACCACTATTCTACATTCTCTTTGGCTGACATTTCGTAAGCGATGAATGGTGAGCTCCTTATTGTTGTTTATTTCACGCGCCTGAGATGTACGCATACTCCTTGTCTTTCCACATGACTACATTTGCGTTTTTCTTATCGTATGAAAATTATATCAATTGTAGTTTCCATCGTATTTTAAGAACAGAAATACATCATTTGTAATAAAGGTCGAGCCCTTTCCTTAGCTGACCGACAATACTATCCAACAGTTCCAAATCAACAAACCGTATAAAATCCTTATGAGCATGTGGCATTTATTACAGCAACAACCATTGCTAAGAGAAATCCTCCAAGAACCGATAATATCGTGCAGAAAGAAGTGTTCACTCAGACATACTTGTGAGAGAAAAATGATAACGAGGGCGAGAAAACCGAACATACCATGGAGTTTCGTGTAAACATTTGTAGCTAATACAGAGAAACTTGACGCACTAAGGAATCATTTAGGCCTGTCAACCTCAATTATAAATCAAGCCCGTTTCTTAGGCAAAGAAATACTTTTTATGAGCTCGCCTATACCCGTCCCAACCCCTATCCCGCCTTCGAATCGGAGTATGTCCCGGTCTCGCCTTCCTATCTTCATCCCGCATCTCGCCTTTGAAGAATCTCGTGTCCCACATCCCGCCTCGACTTTGAGCTTCATCCTGCATCCTGCCAAACCTATGTTAGACCCTCCCTACCGCTTTCACTCAGTATACGGGATTCACAGTTGGATTTAATACACCGAGCAAGCAGAAAATCTGCGGAGAGCACGTTAAAGTTATTAAAAATGTTTTGATTACCTTTATAACTAAGATGCAGTCCTCCCTTGGTTAGGCCATTCTCTTTGATCTTTGTATGCTGGATAAGTTCCCATCCATTCTGACGGCATTAGCTCTTTAGATGTTTATTCGCATCTTTCACTGTTCCATTGAATGCATCCCTTGTAGAATTAAGCTTAGATATAGTGGAGTTGGCGTCGGATAAATTTGCGATTTGTCCACGATCGATTCAGCATCTTGCAACTGTTTTTATGTTTAAGGTTATCGGAGCCGACATAGAGAACGTCTTAGTCCGGCGAATGCTCCAGGTTAGCTTTGAGGTTGTCCTTCATAGCTTTTGTGGTGGCCCAACAGAATAATTTGACCACTGCTCGATGGCCAACGGCTTTTTCTAGCTTTCTTCAACATGTATTTGTCTTTATTAAGGAAGCTCCAATTGATAGGGTTGTACATCGGTGTTGTGGCCAAAAATGCTCGTTAGATGTCGAACTTCTCTTCCAAAATGGCTAAACGAAACGAAGTTAAGTAATAAATATGAAACCGGTTGCAAGAAATAGATTACAAGTTACAGTTGTCACAATTCAAGGTAAAGAAATTACTACACGAGAAAATAAAATTAAAGGAAAACAAAAGACACTTACAAACGTCGCACGAAATCTGGGTCAACTGCCAACTTAACGGACGATGTAAAGCGACGTAAAGCGACGTAGAGCGATTGATAGAGACGGTATAAACAGTTAGGCGGTTCAAATAGTTAAACGGTTTATACGAATAAATAAAATACGCGGTGAAGAACTAATAAAAGCTACATAAACAAAAGGAAATTATTCAGGAAAGAGTAACAGAATATTGATGAAAGTTATGCGCGCAGAACAAAAGGCCTGAATAAAATGTGACAAAAGAAGGGTACGAATTTGTAATCAATCGAATTTTTGGCGGCAACAGTAATGGAATTAACGGAGACCTTAGCATCGGGCTGTGTCCCGTCCTCGTTGTTCCTTTGTGTTTGTGTTTTAAATCTTTTTCTTTTCCTTGCTAACAACTTGCCATTCATTGTGCATTTCTATTGTCAGAAGGTATTTTTGACTCCTCGTCATCAATTGGTTCTGTTCTGCTACCTTTAGAGGTGTTTTAGCAGTTCCGTCGGTCGTGCTGGATGAAACAGTCCTGTTGACTGTGTTGGCAGAGGCGGCTAGTTCGGTCGTGTTAGTCGAGGTAGTCTGGTCAAATAGCTAATTTTGCGGGAGAGGCAGGATGATGGTCGAACTAACTGCTACCATCTTTGAAATGGTAAGGTAGGAACAATGACCCTTGTGCATGTGATTGAGAGGAGCCAGCGTGAATAATGTTTTTTTTTTTTCAGTCTGGTTGGATTGATTTGTGGTGGTCGCCCAGTACATTGACATGCAGCTGATTCTGTTGGATGTGGTCACCATGTTGTGTATCAAGTCTGACCTTCTTCTCTGGGAAAGTCAATATTTGGCCACACATTTGATAGAGTTTGGGGCTAGAATCTTCTGAAAACGAAACCGAGCTGAATTTCATTTATTTTGCAAGTGTTTATTTGAATGTCTGATATTAATTTTTTTCTCAGATTTACACTCATGACCTTCTTTTGATAAGTTTCCAAACCTTATCTGTTCTGAATTATTGCAGCACGTCATGTTTATCATTTAGTCTTATTTCCATATCTGTAGTTTTTTTCTCTTGTTCAAATTATTATTGCCATTTCATTTAGAGCTTTATGTAATGGAAAAAAACATTGGTTTGGCTCTTTTGTTGCTAAATTATTCCTTTTTAACCTTATCGCACCAAAACGTTTTAACGCACTGAAAAAAGGTTTTCACATATCGGCAGTTAATCACGCTAATTTTACCTTTACCTTATTTTTAAAAAAAACGTTTTTGCTTTCTTTGCAACGAAGCTAGAAAATAGCGACATTCGGCGGCAAACAAGCAAACGTTTTGAGCGCGATAAAGCTAAAATGAAGGTGATTACTTACAAACAGGCACAAACCTTTTTTGGTGCAAAAAAAAAAACTGAAAACAGCGTAATTTAGCAAAAAAACAACAAAAACGTTATTTTTAGTGAGATCAAGCTAAAATCAGTCAGTCAGCTACGAAATGGCCAGAAAGCCAGTTTTAGTGCAAGCAAGATAAAAACAGCGTAACAACACCCAACAAGAGCAAAAAAGGTTTTCGGTGCAACAGAGCTTAAAAAAGCGTAATTTAGCAGCCAAAAAGCAAATATGTTGTTAGGAGTGAGATATCGCTTTAAACAGCGTAATTAGCTGCAAACAGGCGGAAATCTTTATTTAGTGCAAAAAAGCTGAAAACAGCGTAATTTGGCAACGAAACTACAAAAACGTTGTTTTCAGTGAGATCAAGCTAAAATCAGTCAAACAGCTACAAACAAGCTAGAAAACCAGTTTTAATCCAAGGAAGGTAAAAACAGCGTAACAACAGGAAACAAGGACAAAAAGAGTTTTTGGTGCGATGAGGCTGAAAAGAGCGTAATTTAGCAACCAAAAAGCAAAAATGTTGTTGTGTGTGAGGCTCAAGTTAAAACGGCGCGATAAGCTTTAAACAGGTGAAAACTGTTTCCAGTGCAAAAAAGCTGACAGCAGCGCAATTTAGCAACAAAACAGCGAAAACTTTCTTTCGAGTGAGATTTAGTTAGAAACAGCGTGATTACCTGCAGACAGGCAGAAACCTTTTTTGGAGCAGAAAAGCTGAAAACAGCGCAATTTAGCAACAAAACAGTAAAAACGTTACTTTGAGTGAGATATAGTTAGGATGAGCGTGATTACCTGCAAACAGGCACAACCCTTCTTGGTGCAAAAAAAATGCTGAAAACGGCGTAATTTAGCAACTAAACAGCGAAAACGTTTTTTTTAGTGAGATTTAGTTAGAATCAGCGTGACCAGCTGCAAACAAGCAAAAACCTTTCTATAGGGCAATAAAGCATAAAACGTAATTTAGCAAACAAAAAAACTTTGTTTTTTGTGAGATGAGGGTAAAATCAGTCAATTATTTGCAAACAGGCCAAAAAAACTAGTTTTAGTGCAAGAAAGCTAAATATAGCGTAAACAACAATAAACAAGCACAAAAAGGGTTTTCGGAGCGATAGAGCTGAAAAGAGCGTAATTTAGCAGCGAAAAAGGAGTTTGTTAGGAGTGAGATATAGCTTAAAACAGCGTGATTAACTGCAAACAGGCGAAAACCTTTTTCAAGTGCAAAAGAGCTGAAAACAGATTAATCTAACACCAAAACAACAGAAACGTTCTTTTGAATACCATGCAGCTAAAATCACCTTGATTAGCTGCAATCAAACAAAAATCGTTACTCAGTGCAAAAAAACATAAAAAATAGCGTAGTTTAACAACAAAACAACAAAAACGTTGTTTTCAGTGAGATCAAGCTGAAATCAGTCAACTAGCTGCAAAGAAGCTAGAAAACCAGTCAAGGAAGATGAAAACAGCGTAATAGCAATAAACTAGCACAAAAAGGGTTTCAGGGGCAATAGAGCTGAAACGAGCGTAATTTAGAAGCAAAAAAGCAAAAATTATTTAGAGTGTGATATAGCTGCAAACAGGCGAAAACCTAAGTCAGTGCAAAACACTGAGGCATATCAGCTTCTTTGACAATTTGAACTATTTCAACCAATTAACAAAGATATTGCAATCTATGCAGCTTAACTGTATTAGCTGGTTTGACTATTTAGCTAGTCGAATTAATTAAAATAGTTTGACTATTTTAACGACATGTTCAAAAGCTTCTACAAAAACTTCACATGCAGAGTACCTAACAGCGAAACCAGCTTTGAAGTGAGGTCTGGCGTCAGACAAGGCTGTACCATGTCAGCGATCCTCTTCAATATGACCATGGACTGGGTAATAAGGCGCACCAGATTAGCTACGGGAATCAGATGGACCCTCTTCCCAACGCTGGAGGACCTAGATTTTGCAGATGATCAAGCCTTGGTCTCATAATCACCAACACGTGCAGGAAAAGACGACCCGACTCAGCACTTACGCATATCAAGTTGGCCCTAAAGATCCAAAAGGTGATACTGCTGAACGTGTTCAATCCTAAACCAGTTCGAGTGAACGGAGAAGACCTGCCAACAACTGAAGAGTTCACTTACCTGGGCAGCACAGTAAGGCATGATTGGAGGAACAGGGAGTGAAATCAAGAACCGTCTCAACAATGCCAGAGACGCCTTCAGAATGCTCAACAACGTGTGGAGATCCTCTCAGGACAGCAGCAAAACCAAGCTCAAGATCTATCAAAGCTGTGTGATGTCCACCCTACCTTATGGCTCTGAATGCTGGAGGATGACAGAGAGGAATACACCATGCTGTCAGTCTTCGACACAAAGAACCTCTTTTGACCTGACACCATCTCCCACCAACAGTTACTCGCCCGCTGCAGTCAAGACAGCATGGAGACCATCATCATGCGAAGGCGATAGAGATGGATTGGGCACTGCACGAGGAGAGAGCAGGACAACGTCATTCGCACAGCCCTTCACTGGACACCTAAAGGAAAGTGCAGGAAGGGATGACCAAGAAACAGCTGACGCCAAACTGTCGAGGCAGAGCTGGAGACCATGTAACACACTTGGGGTACCATCCAGAAGCTGGCCCGGAACCGACACACGTGGCGGTCCTTCGTAGCCGCCCTACGTGCCATGCGATATAATGGGCATGAGTGAGTGAATATGCTATCCCAATTCTTGGACACTGAATTTTATCTAATGTATTAGTATACATGGAATATCAGCAAGTCTATCCAGATGATAGAAGCTATCACAGTAGTTAAGATGGTGATTTTGTATATGATAGTCCCGACGATTATTCAGATAGAGATGATAGTTATGACAGTAGCTTTATAGATGATAGTCAACTGGACGATGATGCTTATTACTTTGATGACCAAGAGAATATTTATACAAAATATTTATACATACTTAATATATAAGATATATATTATATATATTGTATATTTATACATAATATACTAGATATTTTAATGATGGCAATATATTAGAAGCAGAAGAGGGATTACATCATATCAAATACAATTTAAGGAAACCAAGGATAACCCCTGGTAATATTTAAACATATAATATCTATGTAATATTACAATATAACGTATATCAATCAAATAATTCATTATGAATTGGACAAGGTAATATCTCCCTTCTGTTACAAACAGATGAAGGAGCGATCAGTCATAATAGAAAGATATTGGGAGAAACAGTGTTTGGAGAATAACCACCATGTGATTGTGTGCACCAATTGTAGGCAAGTAGACGGCTATGAACTAATGAAAGAATTTTGCAGCCTCCATGATAACAATTATAAAATAATTCCTCGGTCAATATATTTTAGGAAATACTATCTTAATAAAGTAATATTTAATTTAACCAAATAGTATGACATAATAATAACGACAAAGAACAAAAATAAGATAATAGCAGTCTCTGAAAAGATAGACAATGTATTATCACAGTTTAATGGTAATAGAAAACAGATGATTAATATCAATTTTATTGTGGTATCAATTGATATGCAAATGAATGTAGATAACATAAAAATAATCAAATCAAAGAAAACCCTTTAATATTATCACAGCTACTGGAACAATATATTGAAACTAATTAGTAATGACCAAAACAAAATACTTAATAAATAATTAAGCACAATTACTTCACGTACTGTTGCTCAAAAGTATCGGCCAATGCACTCATGTCTATGATGATATGTTCTACAGTGTTCAGTTGGTTCAAATAACTCTCCCTATCAAATGAGACTCCTCTTAAAAAGAACCTTAATGTGTCTTTATATAGATAATAAAAGCAAATTGACATAATTCGATTTTCTTTTTGAAATCTTTAACAACCTTTTCACTGTTCTTATGGAAAGTACCTGTCATTATCTAAGTTCCATAAAATAATAAAACAGTTGAAAGGTCTGCAGATCACCACTGCTACATGGCCCCTGACGTCCTGTATCACCTTCATCACCGTTAGGTCTTCGCGCTCCGGTGTCCCCTCTCTCGTGTCTTTGATTCGAAGGGACGCGTTTTAGAATAGCGCATAACTGCCCATGTTCAAAGTGTATTGGCCGCTGGCCAAAACACCACAACTCCTCCCCACTAGCTTATGCATGCAATGTAGTAACTAATGAGGATCTGAAACGTTAAATCAAACACAACAAGCCTATTGAAAAAAGCACAGTCTTAATGTCACTTCAAAGTTCGTAAATCCATTGTTACTAACTACGATGGCACACCACAACTCCCAAATAAACTATGCAGTTTCTCATGGTTTTCGTTGAGGTCATGATGTCCATTTTCTCTAATTCCAGCCTCCAAGGAAATGCAGCCAAGGAAAGGTACAACAAAATCAACATGGACTCGCTGCAAAGGTGCCGACGACCATTTCCATGGATGTACAGGTGCCGTACTAGGTTAAGCCTGTATCAGCTGGCAACCTGAGCAGGTCCTTTCGGCTTCTTTGATTTCCATGTCAATTCCTGGCAACCAGATGTATCTTCTTGGTAGGGCTTTCATCTTCACCACTCCAAGATGTCCTTGATGGAGTTCTTGAAGAACTTATAGACGAAGTTTTGGGGCTACAATAACTCTGACTCCCCACATCAAACAGCCTGAGTGTACCGTTATCTCATCCCTTCGAGCGTAGAAGGGGTCGAGTATAGGAGCATGGCTGCTTAGCCATCCTTTAGTCACCATCTCATGTACTTGACTCAAGACAGGGTCCTTATAGGTTTCTCTTTGGGCGTTGTCAAATGTGATTGGTAACGGCTAAAACTGTATCATATTGAAGACATTCACTGGATCCACAACTTCTTCACCTCTTTCTTTAGTTTTAAGTTGCAGAAAAGGCCACCTGCATTACTATGCACTTTAGTACATACCCGATTTGGTGATCATAGCCAGACAGGAATAATGCATAGTGCTGAAGCCTGGCTGCTGTAACCACTGGAATGCTCTTGTGTGGATGGAAGATGGATGTGTACAGGGTGAAAGATCGGCCAAACAAATACACACGGAACTTCTTGACTTCCCAGATTATTGCTAAGGCTTCTTTGTCAATTTGTGCCTACCCTTGCTCAGTTTTTCTGAGTGTTCTAGAAGCAAAAGCAATGGGTTGCTCAGTCCCATCATTCACCACGTGGGAAGACACGGCACCAATTCCCACAGGGGATACCTCACAAAGAAGCCTCTCAGGCAGAGTGGGATCATATTGTGTTAATACTTGCTCTGAGGTGATCATTTCTTTCAGGTTGTGGAATGCTGTTCGCATTGTTCCGTCGATTTCTAGTGATGGTTGTTCTCTAACAACTGCTTTAAAGGATGTAAAACTGCTGACAGATTGGGCAAGAATCTGCTGTAGTAATTGACTAGCACCGGCGAGGCCCTCTCAAAACTGTTTCCTCTTTCTCTGGCGACCTGTGGAGACCATGGCTGGGAACAGCGTGGCCCATTCACTCCACTCCACTCTAGTGAGAATATCTTCCTTCTGGAGTCTTCGCAGCTCTTCCTCCACCTTTGGCTTAAATGCATACGGCATCAGTTTGGCCTTAAGAAAGCGTGCTTGGCTACCGTCTTTAAGATCTAACTTCGCATTAGCTGATGTAAAGATGCCCAGTTTTTTTCAAAAATATCTGAGTACTTGTTTAGCATAACGTTCAAACGCTCTCCGGGACTTAAAGTAGCTAGTGAAGCCTGCAGCAACTTGATAGAACACCAGGCTAGGCGTATCGTGGAGAGCCAATCTTTTCCCAAGAAAGAAGGACGTTTATTCTTCACAACATACAGGTCTAGCAGCTCTCTTTGGGTTTGGTAATCCACGGGTATTTTGAGCACTCCCACTGGCACAATGTTTTCCCCACTGTAGGTTTTCAGGGTAGGCCTGTTAAATTTCTGCTGGTAGAGGTCAAACGAGAAGATTGACACAGCCCAACCTGAGTCCAGTTCTATCTTAGGTGGTTTACCATCAACATCCAAATCAACGCAAATAACATCATTGTCTTCATAAGCATCAACTTCAACCTCAATAGCATGTAACTCAGGGTTTTGGTTGCTTTTTTAGGCTTTCCTTGCTATTTGGAACAACAAATCCGCTGAATGTGGCCCTATTTTCAACAGTGGTAGCAAATCTAGTGTTTGTATGAGCGATTGTGTGTCATATGTTTGTTCCCACCACAGCGGTAGCAATGGGGTGTTATTGCCAGTTTGGTTAATGTTGGTTTGTTTTGTTCAGTCAACTTGTCAACGCGAAGGACTGGGTTGGAGTTGAGCTCACTTTGTAATGCTGAAGCATCGCCGATGGAAGTTTCCATTGCTGCTTTAGATCTGCGTATTTCAGAGTCCACAGACCAGTCTATCTCATAGTACTTCGTTCAGATTCCCACCATTATTACAGTGTCTCGCATGCTCCACGTAAGACAAAATGCCTTCTCCTTCATCTTTGTTCCTCTTCTAAAAATGAAATCTTTCCGCAAGTTTCCAAGAGTTTCGGGCGCAAATATGTTTATCACTTATATGATCACTAAAAAACAAACCCATAAAATGTTTTATCCCCATTCACTCTACCCAGTCAATAATGTCACAATTGGACAATGCTTTATTTACAAATTTACACTCACCAGAGGGACTCGGTTAAATAGCGAGTTTTGTTTAACAATAGTCCTTTTCCTTTGGTTGTCTTTTATGTTTTGCTTTAATAAGAAACTTACGGTACCTGCGTACCTGTTGGTTTGATTGTTAAAGGACTTCCTAACCTCATAGCTTCTGCTGCTTTTATTAATATGGCTAGCAGTAAACATATCCTGATAACGGATAAGTTGTGCTCTCTTATCAGTGGGTATCATATAACTATTTAGGCTACTTTGACCATATGAACTATTGCAATTTTTACAGTTTATTTGTGTCTACTTCTTTGCCTATTTAAGCACACGAAGCATTGGAGCCAGCTTGTGAAGTTTGTGCAGTTGAACTGATTTAGTCATGTACACCATTCATCAAATTAAACCATTTCAGCGTTAGGCATTGTGTCATTTCAGTTAGACTGACGATGTAAATAGAACCAACCAAATTAGTTTGACTATTTTGAGTTCTTAGACCACTTGGGTTAGATTTTTCCGTCCGTCTATTTCACCAGTTGAACCATTTGAGCTGGTTATGTATTTTGGTTAGTTGAACCATTAAAGCTAGTATGGCCATTTAACAAAAAAAGATTGTGAAATTTGTGCAGTTTGACTGTCTCGGTGGTTCTGACCGTTTAAAGAACTATAACCAGTTGAGATAGGTTGTACAATATTTCTCAGGTGACGTCAGTTTGACTGTTAAACCAGGTTAACTATTTCAGCTAAATTGTCCAGGTTGTGAAATTGAACTGATTAGGCTAGTTAACCATTGTTTCAAATGGAAGTCAATAAGCTATTTTGACCACGTCAACTACTTCGACCACTAAGGCTAGATTGTGTAGTGCAAATATATGACTTTCATATATTTAAAATCATCATTCATCACTTGGATGGTTTATTTGGACCCAACACATTGACCAGCTTCCAGTTGGCTCGTTAGCTCAGTTGGTAGAGCGCTGCACCGCTATCGCAGAGGTCATGGGTTAGAGTCCCGAGGAGGCCTGAATTTTTTTCAGGTCCTATTTTCAACTACTCGTTTCAGTAGTGTTCTTAGCTGCGAGGATCTCTTAATTTCATTTCTTTACCGCAGTGCAAATATATGAATTTCATGTATCTAAAATCATCATTTAAGCTTCATTTGTTTAAACGCACGAAATGCATAACCATGCGTTTTGTCTACGTGAACAGTTTAAGCTTGATTGACCATTTGACTGGTTTAACCTTTTGACGTAGGTTGTGTACATTGTGCAGAAAAAACAGTAATCCTGCAAAATTTGTGAAATCTCTTTCCACTGGTTAGACTCGTTCAAATGGTTAAACTACCTTAAACTGTTCCAGGGGAGAAAATGCATAGCCAACTTAACAGCTTCAACTGGACAAACTTATCAATAAAGCTCAATTGGTTGACCTGGTTAAATAATCAAACTAGCAAAAACAGCGGAACTGCATAAATTGCTTAGGGTTAGGGTTGTAGGGCTTCATTAGTTTCTTTAAGTAAAGGAGTCAAACTGGCGAGGAGAGTTGAGCCACTCTTAATATTAAGGTATCTTAATTGGTTAAGATCATTAAATGACACTAGCCTTAATGGTTTAACCGGACAAAGTGCATACCTACCTTTAATGGTTCAGTTGAACAGGATGCATGCCTTGCTCAAATGATTGAACTGTACAATCTGTGCAATGTCTTAACTGAATCCAGTAGTTAAAATGGTCAAACTAGGTAAATTGATACAACTGATTAAAGAGTCAAACAAGTGAACACAGTCAAAATGAACAAACTGGACCAACTATTTTCATTGGTTCAAGTTGTAAAATAGTCAACCTAACTTAGGGTTAGAGTTTAATTGGACACGAAGTAACTAGCTTAAATAGTTTAACCGGTTAAAAAATCAACTTAGCGAATACAATGAAACTAAAAAACTTGCAGAAACTAGGTGAGTTGGCTCAATTGGCTGTTTAGAGCTTTATGTGATGGAAAAAAACAACGGTCTGGCTCTTTTGTTAAATTATCCTGTCTTTAACCTTATCACACCAAAGCGCTGTATCGCACTGAAATAATTGTTTTCCCATATCGGCAGCTCATCATGCTTATTTTACCTTTATCTTACTGGAAAAAAACCTCTTTTGCCTTTTGGAAACTTGCACCAAAACAACGGAAAACGTTTTTTTTGAGCCATACATAGCTTGAATTTGCGTGAGTAGCTGCCAACTAGCGAAAGTCCTTATTCAGTGCAAAAAGGCTGAAAATAGCGTAGTTTAGCAAGAAAAAGGAAAAAACTTTGTTTTAGCTGAGATAATTAATCACCTATAAATGGACTAGAAAACCAGTGTTAGTGTAAGGAAGGTAAAGACAGCGTAACAACAAGAAACCAGCACATAGAAAGGTTTACGGCAAGACAGAGCTGTAAAAGGCGTAATTTAGCAGCCAAGAAGAAAAAATTATTTTTATGAGTGAGACCTAGCCTAGAACAACGTGATTAGCTTCAAACAGGTGAAAACTTTTCTCTTCTTTATAAAACAGCAGAGACGTTCTCTTGAGCGAGATATGGCCTGAATGTGATTCGCTGCGAACAGGCGAAAAACCTCTCTCTCCAGTACAAAAAAGCTGAAAACAGCGAAATTTAGCACCAAAACAAAAGAAAGAGTTTTTTGAGTGAGACATAGCTCGAATCAGTGTTATTAGCTGCAAACAAGCCAAAATCTTAATTCAGTGCAAAAAGATAGGGGGCTGGGCACAGGGCTGAAAATTCAAACGGAAACGAAAAAAAAGAAAACGGTAACAAAGAAAATCAACACTACTGGGCAAGATGGATTTTCAGAGTCATCCAAAGATCTCGTATGAATGACAGTGGTGAAAGCCCAAAGGAAACTGCTGACAGGAAGATGAAAGTTTTGAGCGTCAAATGGAAGACGAGAATTGGATTCTGGAATGTAAAAACTATCTACGAGAAAGGAAAGCCGGTACAATCCAAAGCAGACGTGAGACGTTACAACCTACACTTCCTTGGAATCAGTGCGAGCAGATGGGCAGGTTTAGGTAGACACAAATCCAACACAGGAGAGACAGTGCTATATTCCGGAGCACATGACCAGCACCATAAGAGACTAGTCATCATCTTCAAGAAAGGTCGCGAGAAGTGCCTGATGGAGTGGAAGCTAATCAACAGCAGGCTCATAAAAGTGAGATTGAAAGGGAGACACATTAACACAACTATCATCCAGTGTTACGCACCAACAAACGACAGTAAGAAGGACAGCAAGGACACCTTCACAAACCGCTTCAAGCAGACCTAGAAAACACGCTACGTCTTGAGATGAAAACTTTGATGCGAAATTTTGGGGTAAATGTTGGGAATGACAAAACGAACTACGAAAGGGTATGGGGAGAGAAGGATGTGGCATCATGAATGACAATGGAGAGAGGCTAGTGGACATCTGCACCGCCTTTGATTTTCAATGCCCTCAACAACTGCAACAACTGGCGAGGAATTACCTTACTATCTGTACCCAGCAAGATCCTGGCCATAATCATCATCCAGCGAATAGCCAACACAGTGGACCGATAATTCACAAGAAAGCAGGCAGGGTTTCGGAAAAGAAAGGGATGCCCACACCAGATCGTTACCCTGCGTAACATCATAGAACAGTGCACAGAGTGGCAGACACAAATCTACGTCAACTTTGTAGACTTTGAGAAGACTTTTGCCAGCGTGTACCGGGAAAGTCTGTGGTATATTTTTCGGGCCTATTGGATACCATAACAGATTATCGACATCACCAAAAGCTTCTAGAACAACTTCACATGCAGAGTAGCCAATAGGAAAACCGGCTTTGAAGTAAGGTCTGGCGTCAGACAAGGCGGTACCATCGACTGGGTAATGAGGCGCACAACAGCCGATCAGTCACAAGGCGTCAGATGGACCCTTTTACCAACGCTTGAGGACCAAGATTTTCTAGATGATCTAGCCTTGGTCTCCCATACTCACCAACACGTGCACGAAAAGACGTCCCGACTCAGCACTTACACACAGCGAGTTGGCCTGAAGATCAGCCGAAAGGAGACAGAAGTGATGATGCAGAACGTGTCCAACCCTAAACTAGTTCAAGTGAACTGAGAAAACCTCCCAATAACTCAAGAGTTTATTTACCTGGGTGGCACAGTAAGGTATGATGTAGGAACAGGGAGTGACATTAAGAACCGTCTCAACAAGGCTAGAAACGCCCTCACGATGCTCAACAACGTGTGGAGGTCTTCTCAGTAAAGCACCAAGACCAAGCTCAAGATCTATTAAAGCTGTATGATGTTCACCCTACTATACGGCTCTGAATGCTGGAGGATAACAGAGAGCATCATTACCAGGCTGTCAGTCTTGCACGCAAAGAACCTCAAGCGAATCCTGCTAGTCTTTTGGCCTGACACTATCTCCAACCAACAGCTGATCACCCGCTGCAATCAAGACAGCATGGAGACCATCATCATGCGAAGGTGACGGAGATGGATTGGGCACGTCATGAGGAGAGAGCAGGACAACATCACACGCACAATCCTTTAATGGACACCTAAAGGAAAGTGCAAGAGGGGATGACCAAAAAACAGCTTGCGCCGAACTGTGGGGGCAGAGCTCAAAACCATGTAGCACGCTGGCAATCGTAACAATTGCAATAACACCACAGCTTCTCCCCACTAGCTAGTGAATGCAATATGGTAACTAATGAGGATCTGAAACGTTAAATCAAACACAACAAGCCTATTGAGGTTTGCACAGTCTTAATGTCAATTTAAAGTTTGTAAATCCAGCCTAGCTGGGGGCTTCTGCACTTGGACCGGATATCGTCTAACAGGAACATGTTCAGGAACAGGCTCACTCAACCTTGGTGGACTGCCAACCGCGAGGTCAGCCTCTCGACTTGGTGGTGGGATATCAGCCTCCATGTTACTGGCTGCTAGCTGTTCACTGGCTTCAGACACTGGGTCCTCACGACTCTCAACCTGGATGGAAGTTGTGAGGTCTGGGTAACAGGGTTGCGTCTTGGTGTCACTGAAATTCTTGTAACCCTCAGTTGGTTTGCATATGGACACCACAAGAAAGGGGGCCAAGCTGTGTTCGGATAATGCTAGGTACCCACATTGTACTACTAGTGTAATTTTGTGCTATCACTGTCTAACAGATGGGGAATTCTCTGGTTATAGCACCACCTTTTCGGTCTGTTTGACGCTTCCTTATCTTCAAGCGGAGATCTGGTTTCAGCAATGCCAGTCGAAAGCGTAATCGTCTACCCAAAAATAGTTGAGGTGGCTCTTCCCCAGTTTTAATGGGGGGTATTTCTGTAAGCTAGCAAGAACGTTGCCAACTGAATGCTCAGAGGTTTTACTTCCGTTTTACTTTTCATGACTGATTTGAAACTCTGCACACAGCACTTGGCTAGACAATTGCTGGCAGGATGGTATAATGCAGATATCAGATGTATGATTCTGTTTCTCTTGAGGAACATTTGAAACTCTTCGGATTAAAACTGTAGCTCATTGTTACGAACTAACTAACTAGGATGGCACACCATATCTAGCTAATAAACCCTGCAGTTTCTCGATGGTCTTCATTGAGGTCGTTGGGCCCATTTTTCCAATTCCAGCCATCTAGAATGGGCATCCACGACAATCCAAAACATGCAGCCGAGGAAAGGTCCGACAAAATCAACATGGATTCGCTGCGAGGGTGCCGACGGCCATTCCCATAGATGTATAGCTCTGGTAGTAGGCTCAGCCTGCACTAGCTGCCAACCCGAGTAGGTCCTCGGCGCTTCCTCGATTTCCTTGTGGATTCTTGGCCACCAGATGTATCTTCTTGGTAGGGACTTCATCTCCACCCCTCCAAGATGTCCTCGATGGAGTTCTTCAAGTGCTTGTTGACAAAGTTTTGGGGTTACAATGACTCTGATTCCCCGCATCAAACAGCCTGAGTGTACTCTTATCTCATCCCTGTGAGCGTAGAAGGGTTGAGTACAGGAACATGTACAGGTACTTTGTGCACTCCCAGCGGCACAATGTTTTCCTGCTGTAGGTTTTCAAGGACCGTCCTGTAGGGTAAGGGTAAAGCTGTTAAATTTCTGCTGGTTGAGGTCAAACGAGATGATCGACACAGCCAAAAATGTGTCCAGTTCCATCTTAAGTTGTTAACCATCAATATCCAAATTAACCCAGATAATATCATTGCTCTGTTTCCTTACATTGTGTACCTCGGGGGTGGCTAAGATGTCTTCATAATTATCAACTTCAACCTCAACAGGACGTACGTCATGGGTTTTGGCTACTTGCTTAGGCTTGCCTTTGCTTGCTTGGAGCGACAAACCCGCTGAATATGGCCCTCTTTTTTCCATATTAGTGGCAAATCTGGACCTTGTATAAACGGCTGAGTGTCATATGTGTTCCCACCAAAGCGGTTGCAATGGGGAGTGATCGCCGGTTTCGTTGATGGTGGTTGTGCTCAGTTAACCTGCCAACGGGAAGGACTGGGTTGGAGTTAAGCTTACTTTGTCATTCTGAACCATCGCAGATGGAAGTTTCCACTGCTACAGCAATCTCGACAACTTTTAAATACCACAGGTTGGCTTCTGACAGTAATTGCTTTTAGATCTGCATATTCAGGAGTCCACAGACCAGTCTATCTCATAGCATTCCGTTCAGATTCCCGCCAAGTTTGCAGTGTGTCGCAAGCTTCCTTAGATCGGCCACGTAAAACAGAATGCCTTCTCTTTCATGTTTGTTTCCCTTGTAGAAATTAAATCTTTCCAGAATTTGCAAGGGTTTCGGTCTCAAATGGTCCTAGAGAGGCAAGTATCTGTTAATAGGACTTTGTAGCTGGCTTCTCAGGTGCAAAAAGATCCCTCGAGAGAGTATAAGTTTTCCCGCGAATCAAGCTCAAGAAAGTTGGTACTTTATGGTCATTATCGATTTTATTGGCCAGGAAAAACTATTCTACTTGTTCCACATGGGTTTTCCAGTTCTCTTTAGTGTCATAAAAACTCTCTATCTTCCCTATAGTGCTCACAATTTCTTGACTTTTACCTCATCGCCACTGTCATGTCTGTAAATCGAACGAACACGTATAGAATAGCGCGTAACTGCACATGTTGAAAGTGTATTGGCCACTGGCCAAAAACACTACACACTCTAGCGCCTTTTCGACGTCTAACAACAATTTCATATTTATCATCCCTAAGACCTTAAAGACTGGTATCTCCTTTGTCACCTTTTAAACCCTGAGGACTGGTTTCTCCTTTTGGACCTAGTCCTCCTATATCTTCTTTGACACCTTTAGTACACTGAGACCCAGCACCACTACTACAAGTTAGCCCCTGTACACCAGTAGCACACTTAAAGCCTTGTGCATCAGTACATCCTTTGGTTATGAGTAAGATGTAGCTTAGACAGCGTGATAAGTCGCAAACAGGCAAAAAAACCTTTTTCCGATGACAAAAAGCAAAAAAAACCTAATTTAGCACCAAAACAGCAAAAACGTTCTTTTGAGCGAGACATGGCTTGAATGTGCATGATTTTCTGCGACTAGGCCAAACGTTTTTCTCCAATGCAAAAAAAGCCGAGAGCAGCGTAATTTAGCACCAAAACAGAAGAAAGGTTCTTTTAGTGAGATATAGCTTGAATTAGCGCGATTAGCTGCAAACAGGCAAAAATCTTAATTCAATGCAACAAAACTGAAAACAGCGTAATTTAGCAACAAAAGAACAACAACGTTGTTTTTAGTGCGATCAAGCTAAAATCAGTCAATTACCTGGAAACAGGCTAGAAAAACAGTTTTAGTCCAGGAAGGTAAAAACAGCATAGCAAAAGAGAGCATAAAAAAGGTCTTGGGTGTGATAGAGCTTAAAAGAGCGTACCTCAGAAGCCAAAAAGCACACAAAGGGTTTTGGGTGCAAAAAGTTCCATCCCAAAAAGCTGAAAAGAACGTATTTTAGCAAGAAAAAAGCAAAAACGTTGTTTTCAGTGAGATCAAGGTAACATCAGTTAATTAGCTATAAACAGACCAGAAAACAAGTTTAAGTCCGAAGAAGGCAAAACAGCGCTATCGGTGCGATAGAGCTGAAAGGAGCACAACTTAACAGCCAAAAAACAAAACGTTGTTTTCAACGAGATTTAAGTTTAAACAACGTGATAAGCTTCAAACAAGCAAAAATCTTAATTCAGGGCAAAAAAATTTGAAAAAAGCGTAATTAAGCACCAAATAAGAAGAGAGGTTCTTTTCAGTGAGATATAGCTTGAATCAGTGTTATTACCTGTAACCAAGCAAAAATGTCAATTCAGTGTGAAAAAACCAAAAAAAAGCGTAATTTGGCACCAAAACAAAAGAAGGTTCTTTTCAGTAAGATATAGCCTGAATCAGCGTGAATTAGCTGCAAACAGGCGAAAATCTTTATTTAGTGTAAAAAACGAACGAAAACAACGTCATTTAGGAACAAAACAGCAAAAACGTTTTTTTACTGAGATCGAACTAAAATCAAATCGCTGGAAAAAGGGTAAAAAAAGTTTCGCTGCAAGAAGGGTAAAACAATGTAACAACAGGAAACAAGCACAAAAAAGGTTGTCGGTGGGAGAGAGCTTAAAACAGCGTACTTTAAAAGCCAAAAAGCACAAGAAGGGTTTTCGGTGCAAAAAATTCAGTCCAAAAACAGAAAAAAACGTAATTTAGCAAGAAAATGGCGTAAACTTTTTCAGTGAGATCAAGCAAAAATCAGTCAATTAGCAACAAACAGGCCAGAAAACCAGTTTACACAGCGTGATTAGCTTGAAACAGGCGAAAATCTTAATTCAGTGCAAAGAAAAAACGGAAAAAAAACAGCATCATGGAGAACACAGTGATCACGATACTTCCTCTTCTTTGAGAGGGTGCGAAGAAAGATGGCGACTTACACGCGTTGGTATGCGCTGCTACTTTTCGCTCTTTTCACTCTTGGAGTATTCGGTCCTGGTCTCGCATACTTATCTCCCACCAAATATATATGTGCTGGACCTAAGGACATGGGTAATGTTTCTACCCAGCTTCAGTTCTTTGGTTCTTTGAGCTCATGTCTGCATCGTCAAAATTACATGCGAAGAAGCAAGAAGGCATACCTCGGACGGCGTGCTTTGTATATAGTAACAGTACGTAATTAAGCAATCCAAATAAAACCATGAGAAGGAACCAAAATGGCGTCCGCTGCTCGTCTTGCCCGGCAGTATTCCACATCAAATGAAAATGAGCAAGAACGAGCTGTCCTGCTATCGGAGAAAGGGATCTGGTATTGCTTTTCTTGTACGATGCCTCAGTTTTCTGACAGCTTCTTTGATGATCTCTCACCTTCGGCGGTATGCGATTCAAGCTCCACTGGCGAGGTCTTTGAGATTGCGGAGGAACATTCAGGAGACTCTGTTGACTGGTTTTTTAGGAACGTCAATGGTTACTACAAATCCAATCTGAAAATAGGTCATTTGAACATTAACTCTTTACAAAATAAGCTTGACGAGGTCAAGAATATTCTTAACAAGTGCCTATTTGACATTTTCTTTATTTCGAACAAAACTCGATGGTACAACCTCAGATAGTTTTCTCCAACAACCGGGATATCGGTCTTTTCAGTGAGATATAAATTCTGCTTGAATCAGTATGCAACTTGTGGTAATTTGTTATTTGATGATCTATGGCACCATTGGGCTCAATTGTACACTGAAGTGTTGGACAAACACGCACCAATAAAGAAAAAAAACAGGTCAGAGGTGATCAGTTGCCATGGATAACTGTTGAAGGCGTTCTGCATGGAGGCATCGTCAAACACTAAACATCATGGTGAGTTTTGGAATAAGTTAAGAACCAAATGTTTAACAACTACTTTTTGAGGGTGTCCAGGAGTGATGGTGACAGTAAGGAAATGGTTGAGTTTGTTGATCATCCTAGCGTTAAAGTCATTGCTGAGAAAAAACTTGTGATGATGTTTTGACCTCGTCCCAGTTGATGTTGGCTACATAAGGAAAATTTTTGGATTCTCTTGACCCTCGCAAGGCTGTTGGGTGCGATAAGATATCTCAGAGGCTACTTCGTTTATCAAAAAACCGTCAATGTCAATTCAGTGTGAAAAAAATTATATGAGAAGGTATTGCCAAAAAAATGAAGCCTTTCATTGCGTAATTTGGCACCAAAACAAAAGAAGGTTCTTTTCAGAAAGATATAAACTATGACCGCTTACCTTACTGCCTGAATCAAAACTGCGTGCATAGCTGCAAACAAGTGAAAATCTTTACTCGGTGCAAAACGAACGGAAAACAACGTAATTTAGCAACAAAACAGCAAAAACGTTCTTTTTAGTAAAATCAATTGATAGCTAAAATCAGTCAAATGGCCGAAAAATTGCCAGGAAAGCGTTTTAACGAGAACTTCCTAGGTGTCACGTGTTTAAATAAAGAGCTGAAAAGAGCCTTTGGTGCAAAAAATAGCAGCGAAAATTTTGCAAAAAACGTGTTGTTGAGTGAGATAAAGAGTGATTACCGCATTAAAAAAAAAGTTAAAACAGCATGATTAGCTCAAAACAGGCGGAAACCGTTTCAAAGCGAAAAACCTGAGAACAGCGCAATTTAGCACCAAAAGAGGAAAAACTTTCATTTGAGAGAGAAACAGCTAAAATCATTGTGATAATAGCCACATACTAGCCAAAACCTTTTTGGTGCAAAAAAAACAGCGAAAACAACAGGGTAAAACGGTTTAGCAACAAAAAAGCAAAAGGTTCTTTTTGAATGATACAAGGATACCCAGATAAAAAGCTGAGCCATATTAGCTTCTTTGACAATTTGGACAACTTCGACCAATTAACAAAGATAATCTGTGCAGTGTAACTGTCTTGGTTGGTTTCACTATTAAGCGAGTCGAATGAATTAAAAAAAGTTTAAATGAATTTAAAAAGTTTAAAAAAGATTCTGCAGTTTGTGCGGTTTATTCCTTAAAGTTAATTTTACCAGTTCCAGTGCGATTTTCCTCAGCTTACTTTAGTTTGACTTTTAAACCAGTTGAAATATTTGAGCAACATTTTTCGTATTGTGTAGTTGATTTGAATACTCTAGTTATGCATTTTGTTCAGTTAAACCATTCAAGCTAGTTAAACCATGTAAACTACTTCGACCACTTGCGTCAGATTGTGCAGTTTGGGCCGTTGATCCTATCAGGCTGGTTAAAGCATTCAAGATAGTTTCACCATGTTAATTACACTTCGACCAATGCGATAGATCGTGCGCTTTACCTGTAATTGCTCTAATGACATTCAGCCAGTTGAGCCTTTAAAGCGACTTATACGTTTTGTCTTGATTAACCATTTCGGCTAGTTCTGAATTTTGTTCACCCCAATAATTTAAGAGTGATTAAAAATTTGAACCTGTCTAACCAGTTGACAAAGATTCAGTAGACTGTGCAGTTCTGCTGTTTGCAATAGTTTCACTATTTTACCGTTTGAACTATTTAGCATTTTGTCCAGTTGACCTTTTTTGGCTAGTTTGATCATTTGAACCACCACAACCAACGGAGATAGGATTGTTCAATTTGTGTATTTAGGCATCCTCGCTGGCTTGACTAATTCAAAGTTTTTGACTAGTTGATTAAATTATCCAAAACAGCAAAACTGCACAAATTGCACAGTCTATCTCAACTGGTTAAACTAGTTCAAATGCTCATACTAGCTTAGATTGTACAAGAGGAAAAAATGTATAGCGAACTTAATAGGTTCGACTGCACAAACTTCTCAATCTCGTTTAACTGGTTGAACTGGTTAAATAATCAACCTAGCAAAAACGGGTAGAGTGCACAATTTGCACTATCTATGTCAAATGGCCGATGTAGTTCAATGCTCAAACTCGATTCATTGATTTACACGCAAAAAATGCATAAGTAGCTTAATAGGATCATCTGCACAAACTGCACAATCAAGCTTCATTGGTTGAGCTCGTTAAAATAGTCAAAGTAGCTAAGACACTTACTGAAGAATTTGCACAATCTGTCTTGATAGATAAAGTTTTTCAAGTGGCTATGAACTAGCTTGATTGATTCAACCAGTTAAATGATCAATATCGGTAAAACATTTGGATTCCATAAAATAATAAGTATTATAAAAAAAAAAACTCCAGCGCAAAATTACTGCGCAACAACAACACAGAATCCCTGATATCTGGTGAATGTACGTTAAAGACCCCAAGGGTAATGCTACTATCTTAAATAGTTAAACCACTTAAAGTAGATTGTGCAGTATGTGCGATCAAACCATTAAAGCTAGTTATACATTTTGAGCAGTTGGACTATTTAAACTACTTCAACCGATTTAGAAAGATGCTGCAATCCGTGCAGTTTAACTGTCATTACTGGTTTCCTTATTTTACAAGTCGAATCAAGTAAAATACTTTGACCATTTTAAATACTTCAAGAAACAAAGCTAAATTGCGCAGTTTGTGCCGTTCATTGATTGAAGTTAATTTGACCATTAAAAGTACTCTAACTGGTTTAGATAGATTGTCCTACTTTTCTCGGTTGACCTTTTACTGTTAAACCATTTGAACCATTTCAGCTAGATTGTTCAGATTGTGCAGTTAATACTAGTTAAGCTAATTATGGATTTTTGTCTAATTGAGCTATTTAGGCTTCTTTCACCATGTGATTTTCTTCCACCAATTAAAATAACTTTTGCAATTTATACAGTTTCTTTGTGTTTGCTTGTATGACTTATTAAGCAGTTGAAGTATTTAAGCTACTAAGTGTCTTGCAGTATTTTAAATAGTGAAACTATGTTGACGGATTCGACTTCTTAAAATAGTCAAACCCCGCAAGACAGTTAAACTGCAAAGATTGCACCATTTTTCTTGCTTAGCTGAGGTAGTTGAAATGCTTCAACTGTAGAAAATGCACAACTACCTTAAATGGTTCCATTGCACAAACTGCACAATGTAGCCCAAGTGGTTTAACTAGTTAGGAGAGTAATATGGTACTTAGCGCTTTTGACGCATATTCACCAGATATCTGTGTTCTTATTATTGCGCGGTAATTTAACGCTGGTTTTTTCATATAATATTTATCACTTCCTGGAATCCATATGCTATCACATCCCTGAAAGATGCCGCTAGCAGAAAGATAAAAGTCTTGAGCACCAAATGCAAGACCAGAGTTGGATTCTGGAATGAAAAAACTTTGCACGAGACAGGAAAGCTGGCACAAGCCACAGCTGAGATTAGACGCTACAAACTGCTCATCTTTGGAATCAGTGAGAGCAGATGAACAGGTTTAGGCAGATACAAAACCAAGACAGGAGAGACCACGTTATATTCCGGAAGAGAAAAATAGCACCATATGGGACTAGCCATCATCCTCAAGAAAGATCTCGAGAAGTTCCTAATGTAGTGGAAGCTAATTCGCAGCAGCCTCATAAAAGGGAGATTCAAAGGGAGACACATCAACACAACTATCATCCAGTGTTACGCACCAAGAAACGACAGTAGGACAGCAAGGACATCTTCACAAACGGCTTGAAGAAGAACTGGAGAACACACCACGTCATGAGATAAAGATTTTGATGAGGGATCTCGAGGCAAATGTTGCAAATGACATCAGGAACTACAAAAGGGCCATGGGGAGAAAAGGATGTGGCACCATGAAGGACAATGGAGAGAGGCTACTGGACATCTACACCGCCTTTGATTTTGCCATTGCAGGGACGCCTCTTTCACACCGAGACGTCTACAAGCTGACCTAGTACTCCTTCAATGGAGGAGACAAGAACCAGATTGACCACCTGATCATTAACGGGATATGGAGGTAATAACTGCTAAACGTCTGAGTGAGAAGAGGAGCTGCTGCTGGTGGTGACCACAACCTGCTGACAACAACACTGAAGCTGTAACCGAGGAATACCAGATCCAGTCTGAGCGGGGGGCAAGACTTTGACGTGGAGAAGCTGCGAGACCTTAAAGTAAAGACTGCCTTCATACTTCAGCTGCAGAATAAGTTCCAGGTACTGGCAGATGCTGAAGACCAGACGCTGGAAGACTCGAGAGACATCAATACAAAGTGGTAACAGCTGAAGATAGCCTACGAGCAGACCTGCAAAGCCTGCCTTAGAACAAAGCAGAAGAAGAGGAAGAAAAGGATCACAAAGGATACCTAGGAAGCCATTGAAGACAGAAGAACTCTGAAGAAGAAAATCTTTGAGGCCAAGAGAAAGAGAGATACAATCAACAGTACAGGGAAGCGAGCCAAATAGTGAAGAGAGTGACGAGAACAGACAAGCAGATACTCATGAACGAGCTTGCAAGCCAGGCAGAAGATGTAGCAGGCAGGGCAGAGCAAGACAGAGTGAAATTCGGAACAAACAAACCACCACCAAAAGAAGCAGATATACAAGAGGCAGCGAGAGACCTGGATGTCAACACTAATCCCCCAGGAAAAGATCAGAGCAGCCATCAAGTCGCCCGAGAAAGAAAAATCCTCTGGACAGGACAATCTCGGTGCAGAAGTGTTTAAAGCAGACCCACAGTTAGCAGCTGACCTACTTCAGCCGCTCCTTAGAGACATCTGGGAGGAGAAGAAGTTGCCTGAAGATCGGACAGAGGGAGTCATTGTGAAGATTCCGAAGAAAGGTGCCCTCAAAAATTGCAACAAGTCGCGAGGAATCACCTTACTATCTGTACCCAGCAAGATCCTGGCCAAGATCATCATCCAGCAAATAGCCGAGACAGTGGACCAACACCTGAGAAGAGAGCACGCAGGCTTTTGGAAAGGAAAGAGATGCACAGACCAGATCTTTATCCTGCGTAACATTATAGAGCAGTGCACAGAGTGCCAGAGGCAACTCTATATCAACTTGTAGACTTTGAGAAGGCTTTTGACAGCGTGCACCGGGAAGGTCTGTGGCGCATCCTTCGGGCCAATGGGATGCCACAACAGATTATCGACATCATCAAAGGCTTCTGCAACTACTTCACATGCAGAGTAGCAGCGAAACCAGCTTTGAAGTGAGGTTTGCCGTCAGACACGGCTGTACAATGTTCGTGATGCTCTCCAACATGACCATTAACTTAGTAATGAGGCGCACAACAGAAGATCGGTCACGAGGTATAGATGGACCCTCTTCCCAACGATGGAGGACCTAGATTTTGCAGATGATCTAGTGTTGGTCTCTCATACTCAGGAAGACGTGCAGGAAAAGACAACCCGACGCATACCAAGTTGGCCTGAAGGTCAGCTAAAAGGATACAGAAGTGATGCTGTTGAACGTTTCCAACCCTAAACCAGTTCATGTTAACAGAGAAGACCTGACGACACCTGAGGAGTTCACGTACCTGGGCAGCACGGTAAGGTATGATCGAGAAGCAGGGAGTGACATCAAGAACCGTCTCAACAAGGTCAGAAACGCCTTCAGAATGCTCAACAACGTGTGGAAGTCCTCTCAGTACAGCACCAAGACCAAGCTGAAGATCTACCAAAGCTGTGTGATATCCACGCTATGATATGGCTCTGAATGCTGGAAGAGGACAGCGAGGAAAATCACCAGGCTGTAAGTCTTCCACACAAAGAACCTCAGGAGAATCCTGCGAGTCTTTTGGCCTGACACCATCTCTAGCCAACGGATACTTGCCCGCTGCAATCAAGACAGCATGGAGACCATCATCGAAGGTGATGGAGATGGATTGGGCACGTCATGAGGAGAGAGCAGGACGACATCACTCGCACAGCCCTTCACTGAACACCTAAAGGAAAGGAGTCGGAACCGACACACGTTGCGATCCTTCACAGCCGCCCTACGTGCCACTCGGCATGATGGGCAGGAGTGAGTGAATGTGCTATCACAATTCTTGGACATTTTTTTAAATTTTTATTGAATGTGTTGGTATACACGGAATATGAGCGAGCATATCCAGATGAGACAGTAGTTATCATAGTAGCCAAGATGGTGATTATGTATATAATAGTCCAGACGATTATTCAGATAGTAATGATAGTTATTAGAGTAGCTTTATAGATGATAGTGAACTAAATGATTATGCTTCTTACTTTGATGACCAAGACGATATCTATACAAAATACTCATACATAATATTTATACAAAATAAACAAGATATTTTGATGATGGCAACATATTAGAGGCAGAAGAGGAATTACTTCAGATCAAATACGATTTAAGGAAACCAAGGATAACCCCTGATAATATTTTAGCATGTAATATTTATGTAGTATTATAATATAATGTTTATCGATCAAATAATTCATGGTGAATTGGACAAGGTAATATCTCCCTTCTGTTATAAACAAATAAAGGAACGATCAGTCATTACAGAAAAATGTTGGGAGGAACAGTGCTTCGAGAATTAACACGATGTGATTGTGTGCACCAATTGTGGGCAAGTAGACGGCTATGAACCAATGAAAGAGTTTTGTAGCCTTCATGATAATAGGTGTAAAATAATACTTCAGTATTTCAGGAAATACTATCTTAATAAGGTAACATTTAATCTAACCAAATAGTATGCCATAATAATAACAACAAAGAGCAAAAATAAGATCATAACAGTCTTTGAAAAGATAGACAACGTATTACCACAGATTAATGGTAATAATTCCGTTAACTTCCGTTTCACTTTTCATAGCTGATTTAAAACTTTGCACACAGTGCTCGGCTAGACCAGGATGGTATGTTGGAAGTGAAAGATGTTTGCTTCATACCATCCTGCTAGCAATGGTCTAGTCGAGCACTGTGTGCAAAGTTTTAAGTCAGCTATGAAAAGTGAAACGGAAGTAAGAAGGTGATAGAAATACAAATAACAACCGTAATAAGACCTTGCACACACTCACTTCTCAAATACTAATGCTGTTAATAGGGTATCTAGTGAGAAAAGATACAGAAAGAAAAGTGATGATAACCAATTGTTGAAATTGGGAATTGGTATCAGATGGAATGCTGACGGTAAGACCATTTATGACCTCAGTAGAACACAATATGATAATGGGGCTGTAACCTTAAGGCAGATGAAACACATCACAGGCAAGAAAATAGATATGGACAACCTGTTACCCCAAACATTAAAATGCAGGTTGTTAATACCAGATTATGACAGCAGTGAAAACGGTGATAAAGATGAGGTTACCAGGAAATATGCTGAGGGGAAAACTTTTTATTTAGACGTATTAACGTCTTGATATGAAAGGGAATGAGTGATTAATGTTGGTAATGTTAATTTTTTTCAATACAGGACGACGCAGGTTCTAGTCCTGGCCAGGGCAAGGCGTTGTGCCCTTGAAGCGTGCGAGGAGAAAAAAAATGCGAGATCCACCTTTAGGCTTGGCTAAATCTACATATTTACCTTTCATATGATAATACTAATAGTATAATAGTAGGATTTCTCACAAGTGGAGCCAGTGATTTAATATCAAATAGGGCCCATTTCTCTTTCGAAACATCAACTGGTCATATAACTCTTGACATATCTGTTATATATGAGATACATTTTCAAGACAGATACAAAGGCCCATCGTGTAATATACATATAAATCCTCGGAGCGTCAATCCTAATATTTTGTTCGTCTATATATTGAAGACACAAACAATAAATGTACAGACATTACTGTTTTTTATCCCACTAGTATAACTGCTGAATCTGAAGTAAGGATTCAAACAGCTCAAGGAATGTCGGATGATGGTTCCTACAGTCAGATTCTTATTAATAAATCAATTAATTTAGTATAATCACATATTATATGTATGGTTATCTTTTCTGGTGCTGATACAAGACTGACAAAACAGAGTAATTAGTGTACGTGGTCCACCAAGTTTTGGAGGGTCTTAAAAAAACCAATCATATCATTGAACAAAAACCCAATAAGTGAAACAACATTATTATACAAATACTATCACAAACGGCTTCGATTGTATAAAAAAGCTAAATAAGAGGTTCAAGACACTAGATCTGTTATGCAGTATGTCAATATCTTGTTTAATAGTGGATGGTACTATAGGTGGAGGGGTAACTACAAGTCCCATTGTAGTTGGCATTATACTTGATAGTGCTTTGATATAAAAAAACGCACTGTGAAATGAAAGATTTTAAAAAGAAGATCGAATTCTGTCAATTTGCTTGTATTACCTGCGTAAAGACACTCATTAAGTTAAGGTTCTTTTTAAGAGGAGTGTCATTTGATAAGGAGAGTTATTTGGACCAATTGAAAACTAAATCATATTATCATAGACATGTGTTCACTGGTTGATGCTTTACAGCAACAGTTCGAGAAGAAGTTTACTTCTGATTTTGTTTTGGTCATTACTAATTAGTTTCAATATAGTGTTCTAGTGGCTGTGATAATATTAAAGGGTTTTCTTGGATCTGATTATTTTTTATAATCTATATTGATTTGCATATCATTTGATATCGCAATGAAATTGATATTGATCATCCGTTTTTTATTACCATTAATCTGTGGTAATACGTCGCCTATCTTTTCAAAGACTGTTATGATCTTATTTTTGCTCTTTGTTGTTATTATTATGTCATACTATTTGGTTAGATTAAATGTTACCTTATTAAGATAGTATTTCTTGAAATACTGAAGTATTATTTTACACCTATTATCATGGAGGCTACAAAACTCTTTCATTGGTTCATAGCCGTCTACTTGCCCACAATTGGTGCACATAATCACATCGTGTTAATTCTCGAAGCACTGTTCCTCCCAACATTTTTCTGTAATGACTGATCGTTCTTTTATTTGTTTATAACAGAAGGAAGATATTACCTTGTCCAATTCACCATGAATTATTTGATCGATAAACATTATATTATAATACTACATAAATATTACATGCTAAAATATTATCAGGGGTTATCCTTGGTTTCCTTAAATCGTATTTGATCTGAAGTAATTCCTCTTCTGCCTCTAATATGTTGCCATCATCAAAATATCTTGTTTATTTTGTATAAATATTATGTATGAGTATTTTGTATAGATATCGTCTTGGTCATCAAAGTAAGAAGCATAATCATTTAGTTCACTATCATCTATAAAGCTACTCTAATAACTATCATTACTATCTGAATAATCGTCTGGACTATTATATACATAATCACCATCTTGGCTACTATGATAACTACTATTTCATCTGGATATGCTCGCTCATATTCCGTGTATACCAATACATCCAATAAAAATGAAAAAAAATGTCCAAGAATTGTGATAGCACATTCACTCACTCGTGCCTATCATGCCGAGTGGCACGTAGGGCGGCTATGAAGGATCGCAACGTGTGTCAGTTCCGGGCCACATTCTGGATGGTACCGCAGGTGTGTTGCATGGCCTCTTCTCCTTTCCTTCAGGTGTTCAGTGCTGTGCGAGTGATGTAGTTCTGCTCTCTCCTCATGACGTGCCCAATCCATCTCCATCACCTTCGCATGATGATGGTCTCCATGCTGTCTTGATTGCAGCGGGCAAGTAGCCGTTGGCTAGAGATGGTGTCAAGCCAAAAGACTCGCAGGATTCTCCTGAGGTTCTTTGTGTGGAAGACTTACAGCCTGGTGATTTTGCTCTCTGTCCTCTTCCAGCATTCAGAGCCATATCATAGCGTGGATATCACACAGCTTTGGTAGATCTTCAGCTTGGTCTTGGTGCTGTACTGAGAGGACTTCCACACGTTGTTGAGCATTCTGAAGGCGTTTCTGACCTTGTTGAGACGGTTCTTGATGTCACTCCGTGCTCCTCGATCATACTTTACTGTGCTTCCCAGGTAAGTGAACTCCTCAGGTGTCGTCAGGTCTTCTCTGTTAACATGAACTGGTTTAGGGTTGGAAACGTTCAACAGCATCACTTCTGTATCCTTTTGGCTGACCTTCAGGTCAACTTGCTATGCGTCGGGTTGTCTTTTCCTGCACGTCTTCTTGAGTATAAGAGATCAACGCTAAATCATCTGCAAAATCTAGGTCCTCCATCGTTGGGAAGAGGGTCCATGTGATACCTCGTGACGGATCTTCTGTTGTGCACCTCATTACTAAGCTAATGGTCATGTTGAAGAGCATCGCGGACATTGTACAGCCTTGTCTGAGGGCAGACTTCACTTCAGAGCTGGTATCGCTGCTACTCTGCATGTGAAGTAGTGGCAGAAGCCTTCGATGATATCGATTATCTGTTGTGGCATCCCATTGGCTAGAAGGATGCCCCACAGACCTTCCCGGTGCACGCTGTCAAAAGCCTTCTCAAAGTCTACAAGTTGATAAAAAGTTGCCTCTGACACTCTGTGCACTGCTCTATAATGTTACGCAGGATAAAGATCTACTCTGTGCATCCCTTTCCTTTCCAAAAGCCTGCGTGCTCTCTTCTCAGGTGTTGGTCCACTGTCTCGGCTATTGAATGGATGATGATCTTGGCCAGGATCTTGCTGGGTACAGATAGTAAGGTGATTCCTCGCGACTTGTTGCAGTTTTTGAGGGCACCTTTCTTTGGAATCTTCACAATGACTCCCTCTGTCCGATCTTCAGGCGACTTCTTCTCCTCCCAGATGTCTCTAGGGAGCGGCTGAAGTAGGTCATCTCCTAGCTGTAGATCTGCTTTAAACACTTCTGCACCGAGATTGTCCTGTCCAGGGGATATTTCGTTCTCGAGAGACTTGATGGCTGCTCTGATCTTTTCCTGAGGGATTAGTGTTGACATCCAGGTCTCTCGCTGCCTCTTGTATATCTGCCTCTGTTCGTGGTGGTTTGCTTGTTCCGAATTTCACTCTGTCTTGCTCTCCCCTGCTTGCTACATCTTCTGCCTGGCTTGCAAGCTCGTTCATGAGTATCTGCTTGTCTGTTCTTGTCACTCTCTTCACTATTTGGCTCGCTTCCCTCTACTGTTGATTTATCTCTCTTTCTCTTGGCCTCAAAGACTTTCTTCTTCAGAGTTCTTCTGTCTTCAATGGCTTCTCAGGTATCCTCTGTGATCCACTTCTTCCTCTTCCTCTGCTTTGCTTCTTCCTCTTCCTCTGCTTTGTTCTATGGCAGGCTTTGCAGGTCTGTTCGTAGGCTATCTTCAGCTGTTACCACTTTGTATTGATGTCTCTCGAGCCTTCCAGCGTCTGGTCATCAGCATCTGCTGGTACCTGGAACTTATTCTGCAACTGAAGTATGAAGGCAGTCTTTACTTTAAGGTCTCGCAGCTTCTCCACGTCAAAGCGTTGCCCCCCGCTCCGACTGGATATGGTATTCCTCAGCTCCAGCCTCAGTGTGGTGTTGTCACTTCATGCAGCAGCTCCTCTTCTCACTCGGGCGTTTGGCAGTGAATGCCTCCATATCCCGTTGATTATCAGGTGGTCAATCTGGTTCTTGTCTCTTCCATTGAACGAGTACTAGGACAGCTTGTGGACGTCTCAGTGTGGAAAGAGCGTCCCTTCAATGACAAAATCAAAGGCGGTCTAGATGTCCAGTAGCCTCTCTCCATTGTCCTTCATGGTGTCACATGCTTCTCTCCCCATGGCCCCTTCGTAGTTCCTGTTGTCATTTCCAACAGTTGCCTCGAGATCTCCCATCAAAATCTTCATCGCACGACGCGGTGTGTTCTACAGTTCTGATCCAAGCTCTTCGTGAAGGTGTCCTCGCTGTCTTACTCACTGTCGTTTGTTGGTGTGTAACACTGGATGATAGTTGTGTTGATGTGTCTCCCTTTGAATCTCACTTTTATGAGCCTGCTTGTGATTGGCTTCCACTCCAGCAGGCACTCCTCGAGATCTTTCTTGAGGATGATGGCTGGTCCCTTATGGTGCTGGTGATCTCTTCTGGAATATAGCATTGCACAATAATAAGAAGACAGATATCTGGTGAATATGCGTTTAAAGCCCCAAGCACTATACTACTATCCTAACTAGTTAAACAACTTGGGATAGATTGTGCAGTTTGCGCAATGGAAGTATTAGCCAGCTTAAATGCTTCAACTGCTTAATTAGTCGAGCAAGGAAACACAAATAAACTGTACAAATTGCAAAAGTTATTTTAAGTAGTGAAAGTAAATCACATGCTAAAAGAAGCCTAAACAGTTCGATTGGACAAAAACCATAATTAGCTTAATTGGTATTAACTGCACAATCTCAACAATTGAGCTGAAATGGTTCAAATGGTTTAACAGTAAAAGGTCAACCAAGAAAAGTCGCACAATCTGTCTCAGCCGGTTGGAGTGCTTTTAATGGTCAAATTAGCTCCAATCAATGAACGGTGCAAAGTGCGTGATCTAGCTTAGTTTCTTGAAGTATTTAAAATAGTCAAAGTATTTTCGTTGGTTCGACTTGTAAAATAGTCAAACCAGTAGACAAAGTTAAACTGCACAGATTGCAGCATCTTTCTCAATTGGTTCAAGTAGTTGAAATGGTCCAACGGCACAAAATGCATAACTAGCTGAAATGGTTCCATCGCACCAACTGCACAATCTACCTTTAGTGGTTTAACTATTTAAGATAGTAGCATGACACTTGGGGCCTTTTACGCACATTCACCAGATATCAGGTATTCTTTGTTATTGTTGCGCAGTAATTTTGCGCCGGCCTTTTTTCTTATAATACTTATTATTTACTGGAATCCAACTGTCTTACCGAGATTGACCATTCGACGGGTTGAATCATTTTTTAAAAGATAGTGTCTGGCCATTTGAAAAACCTTTATCAATCAAGATAGATTGTGCAATTTGTGAAAATTGTGCAGTTAGTGTCTTAGCTACCCTGACTAATGAACTAATGAAGCGTGACTAATCAAATAATGAAGCGTGATTGTGCAGTTCCTGCAGTTGATCCTATTAAGCTACTTCTGCAGTTTTTTGCGCGTAAATCGATGAATCGAGTTTGACCATCTGAACTACATGGACCATTTGACATAGATAGTGCAAATTGTGCACTCTCCCTGTTTTTGCTAGGTTGATTATTTCACAATTTCAACCAGTTAAACTAGATTGAGGAGTCTGCGGTGGAACCTATAAAGCTCGCTATGCATTTTGTCCCCTTCAACAGTTTAAGCTAGTTTGAACATTTGAACTAATTCGACCAGTTAAGATAACTAGTAAAAAACTTTGAAAGAGTCAAGTCAGCGAAGATAGCTAAATACACGAATTGAACAATGCTATCTCCGTTGGTTGTAGGGGTTCAAATGATCAAACTAGCCAAAGAAGGTCAACCGGACAAAATGCATAAGTAGGTCAAATAGTTCAAACGGTAAAATAGTGAAACTATTGCAAACAGCAGAACTGTGCAGTCTACAGAATCTTTGTCAACTGGTTAGACAGCTTCAAATGGTCAATCAATCTTAAATTAATGGAGTGGACAAAATTCAAAACGCATAAGTGGCCTTAATGGCTCAACGGGCTAAATGTCATTAGGGCTATAACAGTTTAACTGCAAAAATCGCACAATCTATCTATTTGGTCGAAGTAGTTAACATGGTGAAACTATCTTAAAGGCTTTGAGGATCAACAGCCCAAACTTCACAATCTGACTTAAGTGGTCGAAGTAGTTTATATGGTTTAACTACCTTCAATGCTTCAACTGAACAAAATTACTAGAGTATTCAGTTCAACTGCACAGTTTCAACAATCTAGCTCAAATACTTCATTTGGTTTAAAAGTCAAACTAAAGTCACCTGAGGAAAATCGCACAATCTGTCTCAATCGGTTAAATTAACTTCAAGGAATAAGCCGCAGAAACTGCAGAATCTAGCTGAACTGAGTGAAGTAGCTAAAATAGTCAAACTATTTTAATTGATTCGACTGGCTAAATAGTCAAACCAGCCAAGACACTTAAATTGCATAGATAATCTTTGTTAATTGGTTGAAGTAGTCAAAATTCTCAAAGGAGCTGATATGGCTTAGCTTTTTCGCACTGTTTGCAGCTATGTCACACTCATTTAAACATTTTTTCTTTCTGGCTGCTAAATTACGCTCTTTTCAGCTCCATTGCACCGAAAACCCTTTTTGTGCTTGTTTTTTATGCTGTTGCGCTGTTTCTACCTTCCTTGCACTTAAACTGGTTTTCTGGCCCTTTCCAGCTAATTGACTGATGTTAGTTTGATCTCACTGAAAAGAACGTTTTTGTTGTTTTCTTGCGAAATTGTGCTTTATTGAATTCCTTGTTTTTGTTTTTTTTTTTGCAGTGAATGACGATTTTTCCTGTCTGCAGCTAATCACGCTGATTTAGCTACATCTCCCTCAAAAGAACGTTTCTGCTGTTTTGGTGCTAAATTAGGCTGTTTTCAGATGATGATATTAAGAGATCCTCGCAGCTAAGAACACTACTGATACCGGTGCAGCGCTCTACCAACTGAGCTAACAAGACATCTTGGAGATGGTCAATGTGTTGGGTCCAAATAAACCCTTCAAGTAATGGATGAGGATTTTAGATATATGAAGTTGATATATTTGCACTGCGGTAAAGAGATGATATTAAGAGATCCTCGCAGCTGAGAACACTATTGAAACGAGCAGTTGATAATAAGAGCTAAAGAAAGTTGGCTTGTTACCTCAGCGGGCAGAGCCCTGCACCGGTATCGCAGAGATCATGGGTTCAACTCCTGTACGGGCCTGAATTTTTCATAGGTCCTATTATCAACTACTCGTTTCAGTAGTGTTCATAGCTGCGTGGATCTCTTAAAATCATCTCTATTTTCAGCTCTTTCGCACTCGCAAAAGGTTTTTGCCTGTTTGCAGCTAATCATGCTGATTCTAGCTATATCATTCATAGCAAGGTTATTCTTTTTTTTGCTGCTAAACTTCGCTCTTTTAAGCTCTATTGCACCAAAAACGCTTTTTGTGCTTGTTGCTTTTGTCACGCTGTTGTAAGCTTTGTTGCAGTAAAACCGGTTTTTTGGCCTTTTTGCATCTAATTCACCGATTTTATATTCATCTCACCCGAAACAAGGTTTGGGCTGGATTTTTTGCTTAATTAAGCTGATGTTACCCCTTTTTCACGAAGAAGTTTTCGCGTGTTTGCAGCCAATTACGCTGGTAAATTAGGCTGTTTTTAGCTCTATCGCTCCGGAAAACCCTTTTGTGCTTCTTTGCTGTTATTTACGGTATTTAAAGCTTTCTTGTATAAAAACCCGTTTCTTTGGCCTTTTTGCAGCTAATTGACTGATTTTAGCTTGATCTCACTAAAATAAAAGTTTGTGCTGGTTATTGCGAAATTACGCTGTTTTAAGCTTTTTTGCACTGCATAGAGGTTTTGGTCTTTTTGCAGGTAATCACGATGATTCTAACTTCATCTCACTCCAAAGAATGTTTTTGCCGTTTTGTTGCTTAATTACGCTGTTGTCAGGTTTTTTTTGCAGCGAAAAAGGTCTTCGCCTGTTTGCGGCTTTATCACGCTAATTGTAGCTGTTTCTCACTCAAATGAAAGTTTTTCCTGTTTTAGTCCAAAATTGCAATGTCCTGACCTTTTTTCGCACTGGGAACAGTTTTCAGCTCTTCGAAGCTAATTTAGCTTAAATCTGAAGCACAAGAACATTTTTGCTTTTCGCTAGTAATTTAGGCTCTTTTCAGCTCTATGGCACCCAAAACCCTTTTTGTGTTTGTTTGCTGTTGTAATCCAGTTTTTACTTTCTTTGAAGAAAAACTGCTTTTCTGGCATTTTTTGGGCCAATTGACTGATGTTAGCTCAATCTGACTACAAAGAACGTTTTTGCTGTTTCGTTGCGAAATTACGCTGTTCATCTTTTTTGCACTGCATAGAGGTTTTGGTCTTTTTGCAGGTAATCACGATGATCGTAACTTTATATCACTGCAAAGAATGTTTTTGTGGTTTTGTTGCTAAATTACCCTGTGGTCAGGTTTTTTTTGCAGCGAAAAAGGTCTTCGCCTGTTGGCGGCTTTATCACGCCAATTGTAGCTGTTTCTCAGTCAAATGAAAGTTTTTACCTGCAAAACACTTTCATTTGAGTGAGAACAGCGAAAACCTTTTTTTTAGTAAGATTAAGCTGAAATCAGTCAATTGACCCAAAAAGGGCCAGGAAAGCAGTTTTTGTTCAAGGAAGGTAAAAACTGCATAATAACAGGAAAGAAGCACAAAAAAGGGTTTACGGTGCGAAAGAGCTGAAAGGAGCGTAAATTACCAGCGAAAAGCAAAACTGTTGTTGTGCTTCAGATTTAAGTTAAAACAACGTGATTACCTTCGGACAGCTGAAAACCGTTTCCAGTTCGAAAAAAAGTCAGGACATTTTGGACTAAAACAGGGAAAAATTACCATTTGAGTGAGAAACAGCTACAATTAGCGTGATAAAGCCGCAAACAGGCGAAGACCTTTTTCGCTGCAAAAAAACCTGACACCAGCGTAATTTAGCAACAAAACGACAAAAGCATTCTTTGCAGTGATATAAAGTTATGATCATCGTGATTACCTGCAAAAAGACCAAAACCTCTATGCAGTGCAAAAAAGCTGAAAACTGCGTAATTTAGCAACGAAACACGAAAAACGTTCTTTTTAGTGAGATTGAGCCAACATCAGTCAATTTGCCCGAACAAGGCCAGGAAAGCAGTTCTTGTTCCAAGAAAGTAAAAACTGGATAACACCAGCAAACCAGCACAAATATGGTTTTGGGTACCATAAAGCTGAAAAGAGCGTAAATTACCAGCGTAAACCAAAAATGCTGTTGTGCTTCAGATTTAATTGAAAACAACGTGATTAGCTTCGAACAGCTTAAAACCGTTTCTAGTGCGAAGAAAGGTCAGGATATTGCAATTTTGGACTAAAACAAGAAAACACTTTCATTTGAGTGAGAAAAGGCAAGAATTAGCGTGATAACGCTACCAACAGGCGAAGACCTTTTCGCTGCAAAAAAACCTGACAACAGCATAATTTAGCAACAAAACAACAAAAATATTTTTTGGAGTGAGATCAAGTAACGATCATCGTGATTAACTGCATAAAGACCAAAACCTCCATGCAGTGCAGAAAAGCTGAAAACAGCGTAATATACCAACGAAACAGCAAAAACGTTCTTTTTAGTGATGTTGAGCTAACATCACTCAATTGGCCCCAAAAAGGCCAGGAAGGCAGTTTGTCTTCAAAGAAAGTAAAAAATGGATAACAACAGCAAACAAACACAAAAAGGGTTTTGGGTGCCATAGAGCTGAAAAGAGCCTAAATTACCAGCGAAAAGCAAAAATGTTGTTGTGCTTCAGATTTAAGTTAAAACAAAGTGATTAGCTTCGAACAGCTGAAAACCGTTTCCAGTGCGAAAAAGGGTCAGCACATTGCAATTTTGGACTAAAACAGGAAAAACTTTCATTTGAGTGAGAAACAGCTACAATTAGCGTGATAAAGCCGCAAACAGGCGAAGACCTTTTTCGCTGCAAAAAAACCTGACATCAGCGTAGTTTAGCAACAAAACGACAAAAACATTCTTTGGAGTGAGATGAAGTTAGAATTATCGTGATTACCTGCAAAAAGACAACACCTCTATGCAGTGCAGAAAAGCTTAAAACAGTGTAATTTGGCAATAACCAGCACAAACTTTTATTTTAGTGAGATCAAGCTAAATTAAATCAACTAGCTGCAAAAAGGCCGAAGAAACGGGTTTTATACAAGAAAGCTTTAAATACAGTAAATAACAGTAAAGAAGCGCAAAAAGGGTTTCCGGAGCGATAGAGCTAAAAACAGCCTAGTTTAGCAGTGTAATTGGCTGCAAACATGCGAAAACCCTTTATTAAGTGAAAAAGGGCTAACATCAGCTTAATTTAGCAAAAAATCCAGCCCAAACCTTGTTTCTGGTGAGATGAACATAAAATCAGTGAATTAGATGCAAAAAGGCCAAGAAACCAGTTTCACTGCAACAAAGCTTACAACAGCGTAACAAAAAGCAACAAGCACAAAAAAGCGTTTTTGGTGTAATAGAGCTGAAAAGTGCGAAGTTAAGCAGCAAAAAAAAGAAAAACCTTGTTATGAATGATATAGCTAGAATCAGCATGATTAGCTGCAAACAGGCAAAAACCTTTTGCGAGTGCGAAAGAGCTGAAAATAGAGATGATTTTAGATATATGAAGTTCATATATTTGCACTGCTGTGAACAGATGATATCAAGAGATCCACGCAGCTAAGAACACTACTGAAACGAGTAATTGATAATAGGACCTATGAAAAATTCAGGCCCGTACAGGAGTTGAAACCATGATCTCTGCGATACTAGTGCAGGGCTCTGCCGACTGAGATAAGAAGCCAACTTTCTTCAGGTCCTATTGTATTTTTTTACAAGTTAATTAAACTATCCAAAACAGTAAAGCTGCACAAATTGCACAGTTTATCTCAACTGGTCGAATTAGTTCAAATGTTCAAACTAGCTTAAACTGTTGAAGGGGACACCCGTCGAATGGTCAATCTCGGCAAGACAGTTGGATTCCAGTAAATAATAAGTATTATAAGAAAAAAGGACGGCGCAAAATTACTGCGCAACAATAACAAAGAATACCTGATATCTGGTGAATGTGCGTAAAAGGCCCCAAGTGTCATGCTACTATCTTAAATAGTTAAACCACTAAAGGCAGATTGTGCAGTTTGTGCGATGGAACCATTTCAGCTAGTTATGCATTTTGTGCCGTTGGACCATTTCAACTACTTGAGCCAGAAAGATGCTGCAATCTGTGCAGTTTAACTTTGTCTACTGGTTTGACTATTTTACAAGTCGAATCAATAAAAATACTTTGACTATTTTAAATACTTCAAGAAACTAAGCTAGATCGCGAAGTTTGCACCGTTCATTGATTGGAGCTAATTTGACCATTAAAAGTACTCCAACCGGTTGAGACAGATTGTGCGACTTTTCTTGGTTGACCTTTTACTGTTAAACCATTTGAACCATTTCAGCTCAACTGTTGAGATTGTGCAGTTAATACCAATTAAGCTAATTATGGTTTTTGTCCAATCGAACTGTTTAGGCTTCTTTTATTATGTGATTTACTTTCACTACTTAAAATAACTTTTGCAATTTGTACAGTTTAATTGTGTTTGCTTGCTTGACTAATTAAGTAGTTGAAGCATTTAAGCTGGCTAATACTTCCATTGCGCAAACTGCACAATCTATCCCAAGTGGTTTAACTAGTTAGGATAGTAGTATACTGCTTGGGGCTTTAAACGCATATTCACCAGATATCTGTCTTGTTGTTATTGTGCGGTTACTAAAGCTGGTTTTCTCGTGTGAAATTTATCAATTCCTGGAATCCATATGCTATTACATCCCTGAAAGATCGCCACCTTGTCGTGGTCGGCGGGCTTGAGTGCCTTTGATACCCCTAGAGCTATGCCAGCAGGAGGTTTGTCTCCTGGTAGGGTCACCTAGGCAGGAAAGGTCCGAGGGTAGAGGTCCGACGAAACGCAATCCTCTGGTCTTCCAGGATAGGGGGTTGGGCAGAGGGCTAACAATTTTCTCCCATAAAACTCCCATGTTACGGAAACGGCAACAAAGAAAATCCACACTACAGGAAGATGGAAGTCTTGAGTGTCAAATGCAAGACCAGCATTTTATTCTGGAATGTAAAAGCTATGTACGAGACAGCAAAGCTGGCACAAACCACGACTGAGATGAGACGCTACAACCTACAAGTCCTTTGAATCAGTGAGAGCACATGGACAGGTTCTGGCAGACACGAAACCATCACAGGAGAGACAATGCTATATTCCAGAAGAGGTCACCAGCACCATAAGGGACCAGCCACCATCCTCAAGAAAGATCGCGAGGAGTGCCTGCTGGAGTGGAAGCCAATCACAAGCAGGCTTATAAAAGTGAGATTCAAAGGGAGACACATCATTACAACTATCATATAGTGTTACACACCAACAAACGACACTGAGTAAGACAGCGAGGACACCTTCACGAAGAGCTTGAATCAGAACTGGAGAACACACCGCGTCGTGCGATGAAGATTTTGATGGGAGATCTCGAGGCAACTGTTGGAAATGACAACAGGAACTATGAAGGGGCCATGGGGAGAAAAGCATGTGACACCATGAAGGACAATGGAGAGAGGCTACTGGACATCTAGACCGCCTTTGATTTTGTCATTGGAGGGACGCTCTTTCCACACTGAGACGTCCACAAGCTGTCCTAGTACTCGTTCAATGGTAGAGACAAGAACCAGATTGACCACCTGATAATCAACGGGATACGGAGGCGTTCACTGCCAAACGCCCGAGTGAGAAGAGGAGCTGCTGCAAGAAAGTGACAACAGCACACTTAAGCTGGAGCTGAAGAATACCATATCCAGTCGGAGCGGGGGGCAACACTTTGACGTGGAGAAGCTGCGAGACCTTAAAGTAAAGACTGCCTTCATACTTCAACTGTTCTGGCAGATGCTGAAGACGAGACGCTGGAAGGCTCGAGAGACACCAATACAAAGTGGTAACTGCTGAAGATAGCCTACGAGCAGACCTGCAAAGCCTGCCATAGAACAAGGCAGAGGAAAAGGAAGAAGTGGATCACAGATGATACCTGAGAAGCCATTGAAGACACTCTGAAGAAGAAAGTCTTTGAGGCCAAGAGAAAGAGAGATAAATCAACAGTAGAGGGAAGAGAGTGACAAGAACAGACAAGCAGATACTCATGAACGAGCTTACAAGCCAGGCAGAAGATATAGCAGGTAGGGCAGAGCAAGACAGAGTGAAATTCGGAACAAACAAACCACCACCAGCAGACGCAGATATACAACAGGCAGCGAGAGACCTGGATGTGAACACTAATCCCCCAGGAAAAGATCAGAGCAGCCATCAAGTCTCTCGAGAACGAAAAATCCCCTGGACAGGACAATCTCGGTGCAACCGACGCATAGCAAGTTGACTTGAAGGTCAGCCAAAAGGATACAGAAGTGATGCTGTTGAAGGTTTCCAACCCTAAACCAGTTCATGTTAACAGAGAAGACCTGACAACACCTGAGGAGTTCTCTTTCCCGGGCAGCACGGTAAGGTATGATCGAGGAGCAGGGAGTGACTTCAACAACCGTCTCAACAAGGTCAGAAACGCCTTCAGAATGCTCAACAACCTGTGGAAGTCCTCTCAGTACAGCACCAAACCCAAGCTGAAGATGTACCAAAGCTGTGTGATGTCCACGCCATGATATGGCTCTGAATGCTGGAAGAGGACAGAGAGCGAAATCACCAGGCTGTAAGTCTTCCACACAAAGAACCTCAGGAGAATCCTGCGAGTCTTTTGGCCTGACACCATCTCTAGCCAACGGCTACTTGCCCGCTGCAATCAAGACAGCATGGAGACCATCATCATGCGAAGGTGATGGAGATGGATTGGGCACGTCATGAGGAGAGAGCAGGATCACATCACTCGCACAGCCCTTCACTGAACACCTGAAGGAAAGGAGAAGAGGCCATGCAACACACCTGCAGTACCATCCAGAAGCTGGCCCGGAACCGACACACGTTGCGATCCTTCATAGCCGCCCTACGTGCCACACGGCATGATGGGCACGAGTGAGTGAATGTGCTATCACAATTCTTGGACATTTTTTTCATTTTTATTGAATGTATTGGTATTATTTATTGAATGTATTGGTATTGGTATGAGGAAGCATATCCAGATGAGATAGTAGTTATCATAGTAGCCAAGATGGTGATTATCTATATAGTAGTCCAGACGATTATTCAGATAGTAATGTTAGTTATTAGAGTAGCTTTATAGATGATAGTGAACAAAATGATGATGCTTCTTACTTCGATGACCAAGACGATATGTATACAAAATACTCATACATAATATTTATACAAAATAAACAAGATATTTTGATGATGGCAACATATTAGAGGCAGAAGAGGAATTACTTCATATCAAATACGATTTAAGAAAACCAAGGATAACCCCTGATAATATTTTAGCATGTAATATTTATGTAGTATTATAATAAAATGTTTATCAATCAAATAATTCATGGTGAATTGGACAAGGTAATATCTCCCTTCTGTTATAAACAAATAAAGGAACGATCAGTCATTACAGAAAAATGTTGGGAGGAACAGTACCTCGAGAATTAACCCCATGTGATTGTGTGCACCAATTGTGGGCAAGTAGACGGCTATGAACCAATGAAAGAGTTTTGCAGCCTCCATGATAATAGGTGTAAAATAATACTTCAGTATTTCAGGAAATACTATCTTAATAAGGTAACATTTAATCTAACCAAATAGTATGACATAATAATAACAACAAATAGCAAAAATAAGATCATAACAGTCTTTGAAAAGATAGACAACGTATTACCACAGATTAATGGTAATAAAAAACGGATGATCAATATCAATTTCATTGCGATATCAAATGATATGCAAATATATATAGATTACAAAAAAATTATCAGATCCAAGAAAACCCTTTAATATTATCACAGCCACTAGAAAACTATATTGAAGCTGATTAGTAATGACCAAAACAAAATCAGAAGTAAACTACTTCTCGAACTGTTGCTCTAAAGCATCAACCAGTGAACACATGTCTATGATAATATGATCTAGTTTTCAATTGGTCCAAATAACTCTCCTTATCAAATGACACTCCTCTTAAAAAGAACCTTAACTTAATGAGTGTCTTTACACAGGTAATACAAGCAAATCGACAGAATTCGATCTTCTTTTTAAAATCTTTCATTTGACAGTGCGTTTTTTATATCAAAGCACTATCAAGTATAATGCCAACTACGATGGGACTTGTAGTTACCCCTCCACCTATAGTACCACTCACTATTAAACAAGATGATGGCATATTGCATAAAAGATCTAGTGTCATGAACCTCTTATTGAGCTTCTTTACACAATCAAACCGTTTGTGATAGTATTTGTATAATAATGTTATTTCACTTATTGGGTTTTTGTTCAATGATATGATTGGTTTTTTTAAGACCCTCCAAAACCTGGTGAACCACGTATACAAATTACTCTGTTTTGTCAGTCTTGTATCAGCACCAGAAAAGATAACCATACATATAATATGTGATTATACTAAATTAATTGATTTATTAATAAAAATCTGACAGTAAGAACCACCATCCGACATTCCTTGAGCTGTTTGAATCCTTACTTCAAATTCAGCAGTTGTACTAATGGGATAAAAAGCAGTTATGTCTGTACATTTATTGTTTGTGTCTTCAATATATAGACGAACAAAATATTAGGATTGACGCTCCAAGGATTTATATGTATATTACACGATGGGCCTTTGTATCTGTCTTGAAAATGTATCTCATAAATAACAGATATGTCAAGAGTTATATGACCAGTTGATGTTTCGAAAGAGAAATATGCCCTATTTGATATTAAATCACTAGCTCCGCTTGTGAGAAATACTACTATTATACTATTACTATTATCATGTGAAAGGTAAATATATAGATTTAACCAAGCCTAAAGGTGGATCTCGCATTTTTTTTTTCTCCCCGCACGCTTCAAGGGCACACCGCCTTGCCCTGGCCAGGACTAGAACCCGGGTCGTCCTCTATCGTTGCCTTTCATATCAAGACGTCAATACGTCTTAAGTAAAAGTTTTCCTGTCAGCATATTTCTTGTTAACCTCATCTTTATCACCGTTTTCACTGGTGTCATAATCTGGTATTAACAACCTGCATTTTAATGTTTGGGGTAACAGATTGTCCATATCTTTTTTCTTGCCTGTGACGTGTTTCATCGGCCTTAAGGTTACAGCCCCATTATCATATTGTGTTCTACTGAGGTCATAAATGGTCTTACCGTCAGCATCCCATCTGATACCAATTCCCAATTTCAACAATTGGTTATCATCACTTTTCTTTCTGCATCTTTTCTCATTAGATACCCTATTAACAGCATTAGTATTTGAGAAGTGAGTGTGTGCAAGGTCTTATTACGGTTGTTATATGTGTTTCTATCACCTTTTTACTTCCGTTTCACTTTTGATAGCTGACTTAAAACTTTGCACACAGTGCTCGGCTAGACCATTGCTAGAGGGATGGTATGTTGCAAGTGAAGGATGTTTGCTTCCGTATCTCTTGATATCTCTTGAGGAACATCTGAAAGTCCTCAGATATAAACTGTGGCCCATTGTCACCAACTTACTGGGATGGCACACCATATCTAGTGAATAGACTCTGCAATTTCTCAATGGTTTTCGTTGAGGTCGTGGTGTCCTTTTTTTTCTATTTCCAGTCTTCTCGAATGGGCATCCATAACAATCAAAAACATGCAGCCGAGGAAAGGTCCAGCAAAATCAACATGGATTCGCTGTCAGGGTGCCGACGGCCATTCGCATAGATGTATAGCTCCGGTACTAGGTTCAGCCTCCATTAGCTGCCAACCCGAGCAGGTCCTCGCGGCTTCATCCCTTCAAGATGTCCTCGATGGAGTTCTTCAGGCGCTTGTGGACAAAGTTATGGGGGTACAATGACTCTGATTTCCCGCATCAAACAGCCTAAGTGTACTCTTATCTCGTCCCTGCAAGCGTAGAAGGGGTTGACTACAGGAACATGGCTGGTTAGCCATCCTTTACCCACCATCTCATGGACTTGACCCAGGACAGGGGGCCTTTGGGCTTATCTGGTAACGGCTCCAATTGTTTCATATTGAAAACATTCACTGCATCCACAACTTTTTCTGCTCTTTCTTTGGTTTTAAGTGGTAGCCGAGAAAGGCCGTCTGCACTGCTGTGCACTTTACTATTCTTATACCCGAATTGGTGGTCGTAGCCAGCCATGAATGATGCATAGCGCCGAAGCCTGGCTACTGTAATTACTGGAACGCTCCTTCGTGGATGGAAGATCGATCTTAACGGCTAGCGATCGGTGTAATGGTGAAATATTTTTTCAGTTTTCTGAGTGTCCTGGAAGCAAAAGCAATGGGTGTCTCAGTCTTTCATCACGTGGGATAGCACGGCACCAATTCCCACAGGGCATGGATCGCAAGGAAGCCTTCGTGGGAGAGTGGGATCATATTGTGTTAATATTTGCTCTGAGGTGATCATTTCTTTCAGGTTGTGGAATGCTGTTTCGCATCGTTCCGTCCATTTCCATAGAGAGTTGTTCTCTAACAACTGGTTCAGTCTGTAGTAGTAATTGACTAGCACCGGGAACAACCTTACCTCAGCTACATTGCATGGACGAGGCGCTTTGAAAAGTGCTTGCACTTTCTCTGGCGACTTGTGGCTGGGACAGGCACATTTTGTGTGTCCCATTCACTCCCCTTCACTTTAGTGAGAATATTTTAATTCTGGAGTGTTCACAGCTCTTTGTCCTACTTTGGCTTAAATGCCTCTGGCATGAGTCTAATGTTGAGGAACTGTGCTTAGCTACCAACTTCAAGAGTTAACTTCCCTTTAGCTGATGAAAGGGTGCCCAGTTTATTTTCAATAACATCTGAGTACTTGTCTAGCATAACGTCCAAACGCTCTTTAGTATTTGAAGTAGCTAGTGAAGCCTGTAGCAACTTGATAGAGCCAATCTCTTCCCAAGAGAGCAGGGCCATTATTCTTGACAACATACAGGTCCAGCAACTCTCTTTGGGTTTTGGACAGGCACAGGCACAGGCACAGGCAAAGGCACAGGCACAGGCACAGGCACATTGAGCACTCCCACTGGCATAATATTTTCTCTGCTGCAGGTTTTCAAGGACGGTCCAGTATTGTGCAGGATAAGCCTGTTAAATTTCTGCTGGTAGAGATCAAACAAGATGATCGACACAGCCATACATGTGTCCAGTTCCATCTTAAGTGGTTTACCATCAACATCCAAATCAACCCAGATAATATCATTGCTCTGTTTCCTTACATTGCGTACCTCGAGGGTGGCTAAGATGTCTTCATGAGCATCAACTTCAACCTCAACAGGACGTACGTCAGGGGTTTTGGTTCCTCGCTGGAGCTTTACTTGCTGTTTGGAAGGACAAACCTGCTGAATATGGCCCTCTTTTCCACAGTGGTGGCAAACCTGGACCTTATATAAATAACTGAGTGTCATATGTGTGTTCACACCACAGCGGTGGCACTGGGGAGCAATGGCCGGCTTCGTTGATGGTGGTTGTGTTCAGTCAACCTGTCTATTTGGTACCATAGACTCATTGTATGTTGTAACCTGCATGCCACTACCAACTGACTTTAGTGGTGGAAGAGTTGGTGGCGGTTAATTTCTCTATCAGCCATAAAAGCCATTCAATATTCCTTTGGATCAGCAAGAATAGCCTTAATGACTGACGTAATGGCCTGTTAGTCTAAAACTTGACACAAGTTCCACTTTGGAATATAAGGAAAGAATGCTACATCATCTGCATATCTTTTAGAAATACTGATACTTAAGGTTAAAGTTTAGATATAAATAAGGAGTATATAATTGAATTATATGGGAATGTTAAAACATCCATACACACTATTGTACATTGAGTTTGGTTATAACAAGTAACTGTGTACCGTAGTTCTCATCTTAAAATACACATCTTACTAAAAATAATAAAACACTTATGAGGAGTTAAAGGGGGTTTTGAAAGAGCTCTTGTTTCCTCGATGGGACAGCTTTAACTCTCTAACTCCCGTAAGTAACCAAGACAGAAGTTCTCCTTACAGTGTCTGCTAAATACGCTTTCTCCATCACCCAAAAAAACTCTCTCTCACAGAAAACCTTCCTAGGTGCTTTGTTTTTGTTGCGCTGTTTTTACCCTACTTACACTAACACTGGTTTTCTAGCTTCTTTACAAGTTATTAAAAGATTTTAGCTTCATCTCAGCTGAAAACCGAGTAGCTGCATTTTTTTAAAGCTAAACTACCCTATTTTCAGCCTTTTTACACGGAATAAAGATTTTTTTCCTGTTAGCAGCTAATCACGCTGATTCATTTGATGTATCGCTCAAAAGAACGTTTCTATTATTTTGGTGGAAGTTTACGAGTTTTAAAGGTTTTTAGACCGATCGCTAGCCGTTAAGATCGATCTTCCATCCACGAAGGAGCGTTCCAGTAATTACATTAGCCAGGCTTCGGCGCTATGCATCACTCATGGCTGGCTACGACCACCAATTCGGGTACAAGAATACTTAAGTGCACAGCAGTGCAGATGGCCTTTCTCGGCTACCACTTAAAACCAAAGAAAGAGCAGAAAAAGTTGTGGCTGCAGTGAATGTTTTCAATATGAAACAGTTGGAGCCGTTACCAGATAGGTTGAAAACGTCCGAAGAGAAGTCCAAAGGCCCCCTGTTCTGGGTCAAGTCCATGGGATGGTGGGTAAAGAATGGCTAACCAGCCATGTTCCTTTACTCAACCCCTTCTACGCTCGCAGGGACGAGATAAGAGTACACTTAGGCTGTTTGATGCGGGAAATCAGAGTCATTGTACCCCCAAAACTTTGTCCACAAGCGCCTGAAGAACTCCATCGAGGACATCTTGTAGGTATGAAGATCAAGGCCCTACCAAGAAGATACATCTGGTGGCCAGGAATCCACAAGGAAATCGAGGAAGCCGCGAGGACCTGCTCGGGTTGGCAGCTAATGGAGGCTGAACCTAGTACCGGAGCTATACATCTATGCGAATGACCGTCGGCACCCTGAGAGCGAATCCATGTTGATTTTGCCGGACCTTTCCTCGGCTGTTTGTTTTTGATTGTTATGGATGCCCATTCGAGAAGACCGGAAATAGGAAAAAAAGGACACCACGACCTCAACGAAAAACATTGAGAAATTGCAGAGTCTATTCACTAGATATGGTGTGCCATCCCAGTAAGTTGGTGACAATGGGCCACAGTTTACATGTGAGGACTTTCAGATGTTCCTCAAGAGATACAGAAGCAAACATCTTTCACTTGCAATATACCATCCCGCTAGCAATGGTCTAGCCGAGCACTGTGTACAAAGTTTTAAGTCAGCAATGAAAAGTGAAACGGAAGTAAAAAGGTGATAGAAACACAAATAACAACCGTAATAAGACCTTGCACACACTCACTTCTCAAATACTAATGCTGTTAATAGGGTATCTAGTGAGAAAAGATACAGAAAGAAAAGTGATGATAACCAATTGTTGAAATTGGGAATTGGTATCAGATGGGATGCTGACGGTAAGACCATTTATGACCTCAGTAGAACACAATATGATAATGAGGCTGTAACCTTAAGGCAGATGAAACACGTCACAGGCAAGAAAAAAGATATGGACAATCTGTTACCCCAAACATTAAAATGCAGGTTGTTAATACCAGATTATGACAGCAGTGAAAACGGTGATAAAGATGAGGTTAACAGGAAATATGCTGACAGGAAAACTTTTACTTAAGACGTATTGACATCTTGATATGAAAGGCAAGGAGTGTTTAATGTTGGTGATGTTAATTGTTTTCAATAGAGGACGACCCGGGTGCTAGTCCTTGCCAGGGCAGGGCGTTGTGCCCTTGGAGCGTGCGGGGAGAAAAAAAAAATGCGAGATCCACCTTTAGGCTTGGCTAAATCTATATATTTACTTTTCACATGATAATAGTAATAGTATAAGAGTAGTATTTCTCACAAGTGGAGCTAGTGATTTAATATCAAATAGGGCCCATTTCTCTTTCGAAACATCAACTGGTCATATAACTCTTGACATATCTGTTATTTATGAGATACATTTTCAAGACAGATAAAAAGGCCCATCGTGTAATATACATATAAATCCTCGGAGCGTCAATCCTAATATTTTGTTCGTCTATATATTGAAGATACAAACAATAAATGTATAGACATTACTGCTTTTTATCCCATTAGTATAACTGCTGAATTTGAAGTGTTCCTCCCAACATTTTTCTGTAATGACTGATCGTTCCTTTATTTGTTTATAACAGAAGGGAGATATTACCTTGTCCAATTCACCATGAATTATTTGATCGATAAACATTATATTATAATACTACATAAATATTACATGCTAAAATATTATCAGGGGTTATCCTTGGTTTCCTTAAATCGTATTTGATCTGAAGTAATTCCTCGTCTGCCTCTAATATGTTGCCATCATCAAAATATCTTGTTTATTTTGTATAAATATTATGTATGAGTATTTTGTATAGATATCGTCGTGGTCATCGAAGTAAGAAGCATCATCATTTAGTTCACTACCATCTATAAAGCTACTCTAATAACTATCATTACTATCTGAATAATCGTCTGATACATAATCACCATCTTGGCTACTATGATAACTACTATCTCATCTGGATATGCTTGCTCATATTCTGTGTATACCAATACATCTAATAAAAATGAAAAAAATGTCCAAGAATTGTGATAGCACATTCACTCACTCGTGCCCATCATGCCGTGTGGCTATGAAGGATCGCAACGTGTGTCGGTTCTGGGCCAGCTTCTGGATGGTACCCCATGTGTTGCATGGCCTCTTCTCCTTTCCTTCAGGTGTTCAGTGAAGGGCTGTGCGAGTGATGTGGTCCTGCTCTCTCCTCATGACGTGCCCAATCCATCTCCATCACCTTCGCATGATGATGGTCTCCATGCTGTCTTGATTGCAGCGGGCAAGTAGCCGTTGGCTAGAGATAGTGTCAGGCCAAAAGACTCGCAGGATTCTCCTGAGATTCTTTGGGTGGAAGACTTACAGCCTGGTGATTTTGCTCTCTGTCCTCTTCCGGTATTCAGAGCCATATCATAGCGTGGACATCACACAGCTTTAGTAGATCTTCAGCTTGGTATTAGAGCTGTACTGAGAGGACTTCCACAGGTTGTTGAGCATTCTGAAGGCGTTTCTGACCTTGTTGAGACGGTTCTTGATGCCCGTGCTGCCCAGGTAAGTGAACTCCTCAGGTGTCGTCAGGTCTTCTCTGTTAACATGAACTGGTTTAGGGTTGGAAACGTTCAACAGCATCACTTCTGTATCCTTTTGGCTGACCTTCAGGTCAACTTGCTATGCGTCGGGTTGTCTTTTCCTGCACGTCTTTCTTGAGTCTGAGAGACCAACGCTAGATCATCTGCAAAATCTAGGTCCTCCATCGTGGGGGAAGAGGGTCCATCCGATACCTCGTGACCGAACTTCAACTGTGGGCCTCATTACTAAGGTAATGGTCAGGTTGAAGAGCATCGCGGACATTGTACAGCCTTGTCTGACGGCAGACCTCACTCCAGAGCTGGTTTCGCTGCTACTCTGCATGTAGTAGTTGCAGAAGCCTTTGATGATGTCGATAATCTGTTGTGGCATGCCATTGACCCGAAGGATGCGCCACAGACCTTCCCGGTGAACGCTGTCAAAAGCCTTCTCAAAGTCTACAAGTTGATATAGAGTTGCCTCTGGCACTCTGTGCACTGCTCTAGAATGTTACGCAGGATAAAGATCTGGTCTGTGCATCCCTTTCCTTTTCAAAAGCCTGCGTGCTCTCTTCTAAGGTGTTGGTCCACTGTCTCGGCTATTGGCTGGATGATGATCTTGGCCAGGATCTTGCTGGGTACAGATAGTAAGGTGATTCCTCGCGACATGTTGCAGTTTTTGAGGGCACCTTTCTTCAGAATCTTCACAATGGCTCCCTCTGTCCGATCTTCAGGCAACTTCTTCTCCTCCCAGATGTCTCTAAAGAGCGGCTGAAGTAGGTCAGCTGCTAGCTGTGGATCTGCTTTAAACACTTCTGCACCGAGATTGTCCTGTCAAGGGGATTTTTCGTTCTCCAGAGACTTGATGGCTGCTCTGATCTTTTCCTGGGGTATTAGTGTTGACATCCAGGTCTCTGGCTGCCTCTTGTATATCTGCTTCTTCTCGTGGTGGTTTGTTTGTTCCAAATTTCACTCTGTCTTGCTCTGCCCTGCCTGTTACATCTTTTGCCTGGCTTGCAAGCTCGTTCATGAGTATCTGCTTGTCTGTTCTTGTCACTCTCTTCACTATTTGGCTCGCTTCCCTCTACTGTTGATTTATCTCTCTTTCTCTTGGCCTCAAAGACTTTCTTCTTCAGAGTTCTTCTGTCTTCAATGGCTTCTCAGGTATCCTCTGTGATCCACTTCTTCCTCTTCCTCTGCTTTGTTCTATGGCAGGCTTTGCAGGTCTGCCCGTAGGCTATCTTCAGCTGTTACCACTTTGTATTGATGTCTCTCGAGCCTTCCAGCGTCTGGTCTTCAGCATCTGCCAGTACCTGGAACTTATTCTGCAGCTGAAGTATGAACGCAGTCTTTACTTTAAGGTCTCGCAGCTTCTCCACGTCAGAGTTTTGCCCCCGTTCCCACTGGATATGGTATTCCTCAGCTCCAACTTCAGTGTGGTGTGGTTGTCACATCTTGCAGCAGCTCCTCTTGTCACTCGGGCGTTTGGCAGTGATCGCCTCCATATCCCGTTGATTATCAGGTGGTCAATCTGGTTCTTGTCTCTTCCACTGAACGAGTACTAGGACAGCTTGTGGACGTCTCAGTGTGGAAAGAGCGTCCCTCCAATGACAAAATCAAAGGCGGTCTAGATGTCCAGTAGCCTCTCTCCATTGTCCTTGATGGTGCCACATGCTTCTCTCCCCATGACCCTTTGGTAGTTCCTGTTGTCATTTCCAACATTTCTCACGAGATCTCCCAACAATATCTTCATCGCACGACGTGGTGTGTTCTCCAGTTCTGATTCAAGCTCTTCATGAAGGTGTCCTCGCTGTCTTACTCAGTGTCCTTTGTTGGTGTGGTAACACTGGATGGTAGTTGTGTTCATGTGTCTCCCTTTGAATCTCACTTTTATGAGCCTGCTTTTGATTGGCTTCCACTCCAGCAGGCACTCCTCGAGATCTTTCTTGAGGATGATGGCTGGTCCCTTATGGTGCTGGTGATCTCTTCTGGAATATAGTATTGCACAATAATAACAAGACAGATATCTGGTGAATATGTGTCTAAAGCCGCAAGCACTATACTACTATCCTAACTAGTTAAACCACTTGGGGTAGATTGTGCAGTTTGCGCAATGGAAGTATTGGCCAGCTTAAATGCTTCAACTGCTTAATTAGTCGAGCAAGGAAACACAAATAAACTGTACAAATTGCAAAAGTTATTTTAAGTAGTGAAAGTAAATCACATGCAAAAAGAAGCCTAAACAGTTCGATTGGACAAAAACCATAATTAGCTTAATTGGTATTAACTGCACAATCTCAACAATTGAGCTGAAATGGTTCAAATGGTTTAACAGTAAAAGGTCAACCAAGAAAAGTCGCACAATCTGTCTCAGCCGGTTGAAGTACTTTTAATGGTCAAATTAGCTCCAATCAATGAACGGTGCAAACTGCGCGATCTAGCTTAGTTTCTTCAAGTATTTAAAATAGTCAAAGTATTTTCGTTGATTCGACTTGTAAAATAGTCTAACCAGTAGACAAAGTTTAACTGCACAGATTGCAGCATCTTTCTCAATTGGTTGAAGTAGTTCAAATGGTCCAACGGCACAAAATGCATAATAGCTGAAATGGTTCCATCGCACAAACTGCACAATCTACCCTTAGTGGTTGAACTATTTAAGATAGTAGCATGACACTTGGGGCCTTTTACGCACATTCACCAGATATCAGGTATTCTTTGTTATTGTTGCGCAGTAATTTTGCGCCGGCCTTTTTTCTTATAATACTTATTATTTACTGGAATCCAACTGTCTTACCGAGATTGACCATTCGACGGGTTGAACATTTTAAGATAGTGTCTGGCCATTTGAAAAACCTTTATCAATCAAGATAGATTGTGCAATTTGTGAAAATTGTGCAGTTAGTGTCTTAGCTACCTTGACTAATGAACTAATGAAGCGTGACTAATCAAATAATGAAGCGTGATTGTGCAGTTCCTGCAGTTGATCCTATTAAGCTACTTCTGCAGTTTTTTGCGCGTAAATCGATGAATCGAGTTTGACCATCTGAACTACATGGACCATTTGACATAGATAGTGCAAATCGTGCACTCTCCCTATTTTTGCTAGGTTGATTGTTTCACAATTTCAACCAGTTAAACTAGATTGAGGAGTCTGTGCGGTCGAACCCATAAAGCTCGCTATGCATTTTGTCCCCTTCAACAGTTTAAGCTAGTTTGAACATCTGAACTAATTCGACCAGTTAAGATAAACTGTGCAATTTGTGCAGGTTTACTGTTTTGGATAGTATAATTAACTAGTAAAAAACTTTGAAAGAGTCAAGTCAGCGAAGATAGCTAAATACACGAATTGAACAATGGTATCTCCGTTGGTTGTAGGGGTTCAAATGATCAAACTAGCCAAAAAAGGTCAACCGGACAAAATGCATAAGTAGGTCAAATAGTTCAAAAGGTAAAATAGTGAAACTATTGCAAACAGCAGAACTGCGCAGTCTACAGAATCTTTGTCAACTGGTTAGACAGCTTCAAATGGTCAATCAATCTTAAATTATTGGAGTGGACAAAATTCAAAACGCATAAGTGGCCTTAATGGCTCAACGGGCTAAATGGCATTAGGGCTTTAACAGTTTAACTGCACAAATCGCACAATCTATCTATTTGGTCGAAGTAGTTAACATGGTGAAACTATCTTAAAGGCTTTGAGGATCAACAGCCCAAACTTCACAATCTGACTTAAGTGGTCGAAGTAGTTTATATGGTTTAACTACCTTCAATGCTTCAACTGAACAAAATTACTAGAGTATTCAGTTCAACTGCATAGTTTCAACAATCTAGCTCAAATACTTCATTTGGTTTAAAAGTCAAACTAAAGTCAGCTGAGGAAAATCGCACAATCTATCTCAATAGGCTAACTTAACTTCAAGGAATAAGCCGCAGAAACTGCAGAATCTAGCTGAACTGAGTGAAGTAGCCAAACTATTTTAATTGATTCGACTGGCTAAATAGTGAAACCAGCCAAGACACTTAAATTGCATAGATTATCTTTGTTAATTGGTTGAAGTAGTCAAAATTCTCAAAGGAGCTGATATGGCTTAGCTTTTTCGCACTGTTTGCAGCTATGTCACACTCATTTAAACATTTTTTCTTTCTGGCTGCTAAATTACGCTCTTTTCAGCTCCATCGCACCGAAAACCCCTTTTGTGCTTGTTTTTATGCTGTTGTGCTGTTTCTACTTTCGTTGCACTTAAACTGGTTTTCTGGCCCTTTCCAGCTAATTGACTGATGTTAGTTGATCTCACTGAAAAGAACGGTTTTGTTGTTTTCCTGCGAGATTGTGGTTTGTTGAATACCCTTTTTTTTTTTTGCAGTGAATGACGATTCTTCCTGTCTGCAGCTAACCACACTGATTTAGCTACATCTCCCTCAAAAGAACCTTTCTGCTGTTTTGGTGCTAAATTAGGCTGTTTTCAGATGATGATATTAAGAGATGGTCAATGTGTTGGGTCCAAATAAACCATCCAAGTAATGAATGACGATTTTAGATATATGAAGTTCATATATTTGCACTTCGGTGAAGAGATGATATTAAGAGATCCTCGCAGCTGTGAACACTATTGAAACGAGCAGTTGATAATAGGAGCTGAAGAAAGTTGGCTTGTTACCTCAGCGGGCAGAGCCCTGCACCTGTATTGCAGAGATCATGGGTTCAACTCCTGTACGGGCCTGAATTTTTCATAGGTCCTATTATCAACTACTCGTTTCAGTAGTGTTCATAGCTGCGTGGATCTCTTAAAATCATCTCTATTTTCAGCTCTTTTGCACTCGCAAAAGGTTTTCGCCTGTTTGCAGCTAATCATGCTGATTCTAGCTATATCATTCATAGGAAGGTTATTCTTTTTTTTTGCTGCTAAATATCGCTCTTTTAAGCTCTATTGCACCAAAAACGCTTTTTGTGCTTGTTGCTTTTTGTCACGCTGTTGTAAGCTTTGTTGCAGTAAAATCGGTTGTTTTGGCCTTTTTGCATCTATTTCACCGATTTCATGTTAATCTCACCAGAAACAAGGTTTGGGCTGGAATTTTTGCTTAATTAAGCTGATGTTACCCCTTTTTCACTTAATAGAAGTTATCGCGTGTTTGCAGCCAATAATGCTGCTAAATTAAGCTGTTTTTGGCTCTATTGCTCCAGAAACCCTTTTGTTCTTCTTTGCTGTTATTTACGCTATTTAAAGCTTTCTTGTATAAAAACCCGTTTCTTTGGCCTTTTTGCAGCTAATTGACTGATTTTAGCTTGATCTCACTTAAATAAAAGTTTGTGCTGGTTATTGCGAGATTAGGCTGTTTTAAGCTTTTTTGCACTGCATAGAGGTTTTGGCCTTTTTGCAGGTAATCACGATGATTCTAACTTCATCTCACTCCAAAGAATGTTTTTGCCGTTTTGTTGCTAAATTACGCTGTTGTCAGGTTTTTTTGCAGCGAAAAAGGTGTTCGCCTGTTTGCGGCTTTACCACGCTAATTGTAGCTGTTTCTCACTCAAATGAAAGTTTTTCCTGTTTTAATCCAAAATTGCAATGTCCTGACCCTTTTTCGCACTAAAAACAGTTTTCAGCTGTTCGAAGCTAATCTGGTTGTTTTAACTTAAATCTGAAGCACAACAACATTTTTCCTTTTCGCTGGTAATTTAGGCTCTTTTCAGCTCTATGGTACCCAAAACCCTTTTTGTGTTTGTTTGCTGTTGTTATCCAGTTTTTACTTTCTCTGAAGAAAAACTGCTTTCCTGGCCTTTTTTGGGCCAATTGACCGATGTCAGCTCAATCTCACTACAAAGAACGTTTTTGCTGTTTCGTTGCTAAATTAGGCTGTTTTTAGCTTTTTTGCACGGAATAGAGGTTTTGGTCTTTTTGCAGGTAATCACGACGATTGTAACCTACTGTCACTCCAAAGAAGGTTTTTGTCGTTTTGTTGCTAAATTACACTGTTGTCAGGTTTTTTTCCACCGAAAAGGTCTTCGCCTGTTTGCAGCTTAATCACACTAATTCTAGCTCTTCCCTACTCAAATGGAAGTTATTCCTGGTTTAGTCAAAAATTCCAATGTCCTCACCTTTTTAGCACTGCAAAAAATTTAAGCCATTCGAAGCTAATGTCGTTGTTTTAACTTAAATCCGAAGCACAACAACATTTTTGCTTTTCGCTGGTAATTTACGCTCTTTTCAGCTCTTTCGTACGGAAAACCCTTTTTGTGTTTGTTTGCTGTTGTTATGCAGTGTTTACCTTCCTTGAACAAAAACTGCTTTCCTGGTCTTTTTTGGGCCAATTGAGTGATTTTAGCTTAATCTGGCTGCTTTCCTCGGTTTTTTGGGCCAGTTGACCGATTTTAGCTTAATTTCACTAAATAGAACTTTTTTGCTGATAAGTTGCTAAATTACGCTCTTTTCAGCTTTTTTGCACTGGATAGAGGTTTTGGTCTTTTTGTAGGTAACCACGAGAAGAATTTGGTCTTTTTGCAGGTAATCAAGATGATTCAGCAGTTTCTGTTCAAAAAGAGTAAAAACTGCATAACAACAGCGAAGAAGAAAAAAAAAAGGGTTTTGGGTGCTATAGAGCTGAAAAGGGCGTAAATTACCAGACAAAAGCAAAAATGTTGTTGTGGTTTAGATTTAAGTTAAAACAAGGTGATTAGCTTCGAACAGCCGAAAACTGTTTCCATTGAAATTTTTTACTTAAACAGGGAAAAATTTTCATTTGAGTGAGAACCCGTTAGAATAAGTGTGATAACCCGTAAAGAAATGGAAACCTTTCTCGGTGCAAAAAAAACCTGCCAGCAGCGCAATTTAGCAACAAAACGAGAAAAACATTCCCTGCAGTAAGATAAAGTTAGAATCATTGTGATTACCTGCAAAAAGACCAAAACCTCTATCCCGTGCAAAAAAGCTGTAAACAGCGTAATTTAGCAACGAAACAGCAAAAACCTTCTTTTTAGTGAGATTAAGCTAGAATCGGTCAATTGGCCCAAAAAACCTAGGAAAGCAGTTTTTGTTCAAGGAAGGTTCAACAACAGCAAACGAGCACAAAAATGGGTTTTCCGTGCGATTGAGCTGAAAAAAGCGTAGATTTCTACCAAAAAAAAATGTTGTTGTGGTTGAGATTGAAGTTAAAACAACCTGATTACCTTCGAACAGCTCAAAACCTTTTCCAGAGCGAAAAAAGGTGAGGACATTGCAATTTTGGACTTAAACAGAAAAACACTTTCATTTGAGTGAGAACAGCGAAAACCTTCTTTTTAGTAAGATTAAGCTAAAATTGGCCCAAAAAAGGCCAGGAAAGCAGTTTTTGTTCAAGGAAGGTAAAAACTGCATAACAACAGAAAAGAAGCACAAAAAGGGTTTACGGTGCGAAAGAGCTGAAAGGAGCATAAATTACCAACGAAAAGCAAAACAGTTGTTGTCCTTAAGATTTAAGTTAAAACAACGTGATTAGCTTCTAACAGCTGAAAACCGTTTCCAGTTCGAAAAAAGGTCAGGACATTGCAATTTTGGCCTAAAACAGGGAAAAATTATCATTTGAGTGAGAAACAGCTAAAATTAGCTTGATAAAGCCACAAACAGGCGAAGACCTTTTTCGTTGCAAAAAAACCTGACAACAGCGTAATTTAGAAAAACGACAAAAGCATTCTTTGCAGTGATATAAAGTTACGATCATCGTGATTACCTGCAAAAAGACCAAAACCTCTATGCAGTGCAAAAAAGCTGAAAACTGTGTAATTTAGCAACAAAATAGGAAAAACGTTATTTTTAGTGAGATTGAGCAAACATCAGTCAATTTGCCCAAAAAGGCCAGGAAAGCAGTTCTTGTTCCAAGAAAGTAAAAACTGGATAACACCAGCAAACAAGCACATAAATGGTTTTGGGTACCATAAAGCTGAAAAGAGCGTAAATTAGTAAATTACCAGGGTAAACCAAAAATGTGGTTGTGCTTCACATTTAATTGAGAACAACGTGATTAGCTTCAAACAGCTTAAAACCCTTTCCAGTGCGAAGAAAGGTCAGGATATTGCAATTTTGGACTAAAACAGGAAAACACTTTCATTTGAGTGAGAAAACAGCAAGAATTAGCGTGATAACGCCGCCAACAGGCGAAGACCTTTTCGCTGCAAAAAAACCTGACAACAGCGTCATTAAACTGAAAAGAGCCTAAATTACCAGCGAAAAGCAGAAATGTTGTTGTGCTTCAGATTTAAGTGAAAATAAAGTGATTAGCTTCGAACAGCTGGAAACCGTTTCCAGTGCGAAAATGGGTCAGGACATTACAATTTTGGACTAAAACAGGAAAAACTTTCATTTGAGTGAGAAACAGCTACAATTAGGGTGATAAAGCCGCAAACAGGCAAAGACCTTTTTCGCTGCAAAAAAAACCTGATAACCGCGTAATTTAGAAACAAAACGACAAAAACATTCTTTGGAGTGAGATGAAGTTAGAATCATCGTGATTACCTGCAAAAAGACAAAACCTCTATGCAGTGCAGAAAAGCTTAAAACAGTGTAATTTGGCAATAACCAGCACAAACTTTTATTTTCGTGAGATCAAGCTAAAATCAGTCAATTAGCTGCAAAAGGCCGAAGAAACGGGTTTTTATACAAGAAAGCTTTAAGCAGCGTAAATAACAGCAAAGAAGCACAAAAAGGGTTTCCGGAGCCATAGAGCTAAAAACAGACTTGTTTAGCAGCGTAATTGGCTGCAAACACGCGAAAACCCTTTATTACGTGAAAAAGGGCTAACATCAGCTTAATTTAGCAAAAACTCCAGCCCAAACCTTGTTTCTGGTCAGATGAACATAAAATCAGTGTATTAGATGCAAAAAGGCCAAGAAACTAGTTTCACTGCAACAAAGCTTACAAAAGCGTAACAAAAAGCAATAAGCACAAAAAGCGTTTTTGGTGTAGTAGAGCTGAAAAGTGCGAAGTTTAGCAGGAAAAAAAAGAAAAACCTTCTTATGAATGATATAGCTAGAATCAGCATGATTAGCTGCAAACAGGCTAAAACCTTTTGCGAGTGCGAAAGAGCTGAAAATAGAGATGATTTTAGATATATGAAGTTCATATACTTGCACTGCTGTGAAGAGATGATATTAAGAGATCCACGCAGCTAAGAACACTACTGAAACGAGTAATTGATAATAGGACCTATGAAAAATTCAGGCCCGTACAGGAGTTGAACCCATGATCTCTGCGATACCGGTGCAGGGCTCTGCCAACTGAGGTAACAAGCCAACTTTCTTCAGGTCTTATTTTATTTTTTTACTAGTTAATTGAACTATCCAAAACAGTAAAACTGCACAAATTGCACAGTTTATCTCAACTGGTCGAATTAGTTCAAATGTTCAAACTTGCTTAAACTGTTGAAGGGCACACCCGTCGAATGGTCAATCTCGGCAAGACAGTTGGATTCCAGTAAATAATAAGTATTATAAGAAAAAAGGCCGGCGCAAAGTTACTGCGCAACAATAACAAAGAATACCTGATATCTGGTGGATGTGCGTAAAAGGCTCCAAGTGTCATGCTACTATCTTAAATAGTTAAACGACTAAAGGTAGATTGTGCAGTTTGTGCGATGGAACCATTTCAGCTAGTTATGCATTTTGTACCGTTGGACCATTTCAACTACTTGAACCAATTGAAAAAGATGCTGCAATCTGTGCAGTATAACTTTGTCTACTGCTTTGACTATTTTACAAGTCGAATCAATAAAAATACTTTGACTATTTTAAATACTTCAAGAAACTAAGCTAGATCGCGAAGTTTGCACCGTTCATTGATTGGAGCTAATTTGACCATTAAAAGTACTCCAACCGGTTGAGAGAGATTGTGCAACTTTTTTTGGTTGACCTTTTACTGTTAAACCATTTGAACCATTTCAGTTCAATAGTTGAGATTGTGCAGTTAATACCAATTAAGCTAATTATGGTTTTTGTCCAATCGAACTGTTTAGGCTTCTTTTAGCATGTGATTTACTTTCACTAGTTAAAATAACTTTTGCAATTTGTACAGTTTATTTGTGTTTCCTTGCTCGACTAATTAAGCAGTTGAAGCATTTAAGCCGGCTAATACTTCCATTGTGCAAACTGCACAATCCATCGTAAGTGGTTTAACTAGTTAGGATAGTAGTATAGTGCTTGGGGCTTTAAACGCATATTCACCAGATATCTGTCTTGTTATAATTGTGCGGTTACTTAAGGCTGGTTTTCTCGTGTGATATTTATCATTTCCTGGAATCCATATGCTATTACATCCCTGAAAGATCGCCACCTTGTCGTGGTGGGCGGGCTTGAGTGCCTTTGATACCCCTAGACCTCTGCCAGTAGGAGCTTCGTCTCCTGGTAGGGTCACCTAAGCAGGAAAGGTCCGAGGGTAGAGGTCCGACGAAACGCAATCCTCTGGTCTTCCAGGATAGGGGGTTGGGCAGAGGGCTAACAACTTTGTCCCATAAAACTCCCATGTTACGGAAACGGCAACAAAGAAAATCCACACTACCGGGCAAGACGGTATTTTAGAGTCATCCGAGATACTCGTATGAATGACCGTGGTTAAAGCCGAAAGGAAGCCGCTGACAGGAAGACGGAAGTCTTGAGTGCCAAATGCAAGACCAGCTTGTGATTCTGGAATGTAGAAGCTATGTACGACACAGCAAAGCTGGCAGAAGCCACGACTGAGATGAGACGCTACAACCTACAAGTCCTTTGAATCAGTGAGAGCAGATGGACAGGTTCTGGCAGACACAAAATCATCACAGGAAAGACAATGCTATATTCCAGAAGAGATCACCAGCACCATAAGGGACCAGCCATCATCCTCAAGAAAGATCTCGAGGAGTGCCTGTTGGAGTGGAAGCCAATCAAAAGCAGGCTCATAAAAGTGAGATTCAAAGGGAGACACATCAACACAACTATCAACCAGTGTTACACACCAACAAACGACAGTGAGTAAGATAGCGAGGACACCTTCACGAAGAGCTTGAATCAGAACTGGAGAACACACCGCGTCGTGCGATGAAGATTTTGATGGGAGATCTCGAGGCAACTGTTGGAAATGACAACAGAAGCTACGAAGGGGGAGAAGGGGAGAGAAGCATGTGACACCATGAAGGACAATGGGGAGAGGCTACTAGACATCTAGACCGCCTTTGATTTTGTCATTGGAGGGACGCTCTTTTCAACACTGAGACGTCCATAAGCTGTCCTAGTACTCGTTCAATGGAAGAGACAAGAACCAGATTGACCACCTGATAATCAATGGGATATGGAGGCGTTCACTGCCAAACGCCCGAGTGAGAAGAGGAGCTGCTGCATGAAGTGACAACACCACACTGAAGCTGGAGCTGCGGAATACCATATCCAGTCGGAGCGGAGGGCAACACTTTGACGTGAAGAAGCTGCGAGACCTTAAACTAAAGACTGTTTTCAGTCTTTGAGGCCAAGAGAAGGAGAGATAAATCAACAGTAGAGGGAAGCGAGCCAAATAGTGAAGAGAGTGACAAGAAGAGACAAGCAGATACTCATGAACGAGCTTGGAAGCCAGGCAGAAGGTGTAGCAGGCAAGGCAGAGGAAGACAGAGTGAAATTCGGAACAAACAAACCACCACCAGAAGAAGCAGACATACAAGAGGCAGCCAGAGACCTGGATGTCAACACTAATCCCCCAGGAAAAGATCAGAGCAGCCATCAAGTCTCTCGAGAACGAAAAATCCCCTTGACAGGACAATCTCGGTGCAGAAGTGTTTAAAGCAGATTTACAGCTAGCAGCTGACCTACTTCAGCCGCTCCTTAGAGACATCTGGGAGGAGAAGAAGTTGCCTGAAGATCGGACAGAGGGAGCCATTGTGAAGATTCTGAAGAAAGGTGCCCTCAAAAACTGCAACAAGTCGCGAGGAATCACCTTACTATCTGTACCCAGCAAGATCCTGGCCAAGATCATCATCCAGCCAATAGCCGAGACAGTGGACCAACACCTTAGAAGAGAGCACGCAGGCTTTTGGAAAGGAAAGGGATGCACAGACCAGATCTTTATCCTGCATAACATTCTAGAGCAGTGCACAGAGTGCCAGAGGCAACTCTATATCAACTTGTAGACTTTGAGAAGGCTTTTGACAGCGTGCACCGGGAAGGTCTGTGGCGCATCCTTCGGGCCAATGGCATGCCACAACAGACTATCGACATCATCAAAGGCTTGTCCAACTACTTCACATGCAGAGTAGCAGCGAAACCAGCTCTGAAGTGAGGACTGCCGTCAGACAAGGCTGTACAATGTCCGCGATGCTCTTCAACCTGACCATTACCTTAGTAATGAGGCCCGGAGCTGAAGATCGGTCACGAGGTATTGGATGGATCCTCTTCCCCCACGATGGAGGACCTAGATTTTGCAGATGATCTAGCGTTGGTCTCTCATACTCAAGAAAGACGTGCAGGAAAAGACAACCCGACCCATAGCAAGTTGACCTGAAGGTCAGCCAAAAGGATACAGAAGTGATGCTGTTGAACGTTTCCAACCCCAAACCAGTTCATGTTAACAGAGAAGACCTGACGACACCTGAGGAGTTAACTTACCTGGGCAGCACGGTAAGGTATGATCGAGGAGCAGAGAGTGACATCAAGAACCGTCTCAACAAGGTCAGAAACGCCTTCAGAATGCTCAACAACGTGTGGAAGTCCTCTCAGTACAGCACTAACACCAAGCTGAAGATCTACCAAAGCTGTGTGATGTCCACTTTATGATATGGCTCTGAATGTCGGAAGAGGACAGAGAGCAAAATCACCAGGCTGTAAGTCTTCCACACAAAGAATCTCAGGAGAATCCTGCGAGTCTTTTGGCCTGACACCATCTATAGCCAACGGCTACTTGCCCGCTGCAATCAAGACAGCATGGAGACCATCATCATGCGAAGGTGATGGAGATGGATTGCGCACGTCATGAGGAGAGAGCAGGACCACATCACTCGCACAGCCCTTCACTGAACACTTGAAGGAAAGGAGAAGAGGCCATGCAACACACCTGCGGTACCATCCAGAAGCTGGCCCGGAACCGACACACATTGCGATCCTTCATAGCCACACGGCATGATGGGCACGAGTGAGTGAAACACAATTCTTGGACATTTTTTTCATTTTTATTGGATGTATTGGTATACACGGAATATGAGCAAGCATATCCAGGTGAGATAGTAGTTATCATAGTAGCCAAGATGGTGATTATGTATCAGACGATTATTCAGATAGTCCTTCCACCCCATGTGATTGTGTGCACCAATTGTGGGCAAGTAGACGGCTATGAACCAATGAAAGAGTTTTGCAGCCTCCATGATAATAGGTGTAAAATAATACTTCAGTATTTCAGGAAATACTATCTTAATAAGATAACATTTCATCTAACCAAATAGTATGACATAATAATAACAACAAAGAGCAAAAATAAGATCATAACAGTCTTTGAAAAGATAGACAACGTATTACCACAGATTAATGGTAGTAAAAAACGGATGATCAATATCAATTTCATTGCGAGATCAATATCAATTTCATTCAAATGATATGCAAATCAATATAGATTAAAAAAAATTATCAGATCCAAAAAAACCCTTTAATATTATCACAGCCACTAGAACACTATATTGAAACTGATTAGTGATGACCAAACAAAATGAGAAGTAAACTACTTCTCGAACTGTTGCTCTAAAGTATCAACCAGTGAACACATGTCTATGATAATATGATCTAGTTTTCAATTCGTCCAAATAACTCTCCTTATCAAATGACACTCCTCTTAAAAAGAACCTTAACTTAATGAGTGTCTTTACACAGGTAATAAAAGCAAATCGACAGAATTCGATCTTCTTTTTAAAATCTTTCATTTCACAGTGCGTTTTTTTTTATATCAAAGCACTATCAAGTATAATGCCAATCTCTGTCGTCTTCCAGCATTGAGGGGCATATCATAGCGTGGACATCAAACAGCTTTGGTAGATCTTCAGCTTGGTCTTGGTGCTGTACTGAGAGGACTTCCACACGTTGTTGAGCATTCTGAAGGCGTTTCTGACTTTGTTGAGACGGTTCTTGCTCCTCGATCATACCTTACCGTGCTGCCCAGGTAAGTGAACTCCTCAGGTGTCGTCAGGTCTTCTCTGTTAACATGAACTGGTTTAGGGTTGGAAACCTTCAACAGCATCACTTCTGTATCCTTTTGGGTGACCTTCAGGTCAACTTGCTATGCGTCGGTTGCACCGAGATTGTCCTGTCCAGGGGATTTTTCGTTCTCGAGAGACTTGATGGCTGCTCTGATCTTTTCCTGGGGGATTAGTGTTGACATCCAGGTCTCTCGTTGCCTGTTGTATATCTGCTTCTGTTGGTGGTGGTTTGTTTGTTCTGAATTTCACTCTGTCTTGCTCTGCCCTGCCTGCTACATCTTCTGCCTGGCTTGGAAGCTCGTTAATGAGTATCTACTTGTCTGTTCTTGTCACTCTCTTCACTATTTGGCTCGCTTCCCTCTACTGTTGATTTATCTCCATTTCTCTTGGCCTCAAATACTTTCTTCTTCAGAGTTCTGTCTTCAATGGCTTCTCAGATATCCTCTGTGATCCACTTCTTCCTCTTCCTCTGCCTTGTTCTATGCCAGGCTTTGCAGGTCTCCTCGTACGCTATCTTCAGCTGTTACCACTTTGTATTGGTGTTTCTCGAGCCCTCCAGCGTCTCGTCTTCAGCTTCTGCAAGAACAGCTAAAGTATGAAGGCAGTGTTTACTTTAAGGTCTCGCAGCTTCTCCACGTCAAAGTGTTGCCCCCCGCTCCGACTGGATATGGTATTCCTCAGCTCCAGTGTGGTGTTGTCACTTGCTGCAGCAGCTCCTCTTTTCACTCGGGCGTTTGGCAGTGAACGCCTCCATATCCCGTTGATTATCAGGTAGTCAATCTGGTTCTTGTTTCTTCCATTGAACGAGTACTAGGACAGCTTGTGGACGTCTCAGTGTGGAAAGAGCATCCCTCCAATGAAAAAATCAAAGGCGGTCTAGATGTCCAGTAGCCTCTCTCCATTGTCCTTCATGGTGTCACATGCTTCTCTCCCCATGGCCCCTTCGTAGTTCCTGTTGTCATTTCCAACAGTTGCCTCGAGATCTCCCATCAAAATCTTCATCGCACGACGCGGTGTGTTCTCCAGTTCTGATTCAAGCTCTTCGTGAAGGTGTCCTCGCTGTCTTGCTCACTGTCGTTTGTTGATGTGTAACACTGGATGATAGTTGTGTTGATGTGTCTCCCTTTGAATCTCACTTTTATGAGCCTGCTTGTGATTGGCTTCCACTCCAGCAGGCACTCCTCGAGATCTTTCTTGAGGATGATGGCTGGTCCCTGATGGTGCTGGTGATCTCTTCTGGAATATAGCATTGTTTCTCTTGTGATGATTTTGTGTCTTCCAGAACCTGTCCATCTGCTCTCACTGATTCAAAGAACTTGTAGGTTGTAGCGTGTCATCTCAGTCGTGGCTTGTGCCAGCTTTGCTGTCTCGGACATAGCTTTTAAATTCCAGAATCCAATGCTGGTCTTGCATTTGGCACTCAAGACTTCCGTCTTCCTGTCAGCGGCTTCCTTTCGGATTTAACCACGGTCATTTATACGAGTATCTCGGATGACTCTAAAAGCCCGTCTTGCCCGGTAGTGTGGATTTTCTTTGTTGCCGTTTCCGTAACATGGGAGGTTTATGGGACAAAGTTGTAAGCCATCGGCCCAACCCCCTATCCTGGAAGACCAGAGGATTGCGTTTCGTCGGACCTCTACCCTCGGACCTTTCCTGCTTAGGTGACCCTACCAGGAGACGAACCTCCTGCTGGCATAGCTCTAGGGGTATCAAAGGCACTCAAGCCCGCCGACCACGACAAGGTGGCGATCTTTCAGGGATGTAATAGCATATGGATTCCAGGAAATGATAAATATCACACGAGAAAACCAGCCTTAAGTAACCGCACAATAACAACAAGACAGATATCTGGTGAATATGCGTTTAAAGCCCCAAGCACTATACTACTATCCTAACTAGTTAAACCACTTGGGATAGATTGTGCAGTTTGCGCAATGGAAGTATTAGCCAACTTAGATGCTTCAACTGCTTAATTAGTCAAGCAAGGAAACACAAATAAACTGTAGAAATTGCGAAAGTTATTTTAAGTAGTGAAAGTAAATCACATGCTAAAAGGTTTTTCTTTTTTTTGCTGCTAAACTTCGCACTTTTCAGCTCTATTGCACCAAAAACGCTTTTTGTGCTTGTTGTTTTTTGTCACGCTGTTGTAAGCTTGGTTGCAGTAAAACAAGTTTTTTGGCCTTTTTGCATCTTAATCACTGATTTGATGTTCATTTCAAACAAGGTTTGGGCTGGATTTTTTGCTAAATTAAGCTGATGTTAGCCCTTTTTCACTTAATAGAGGTTTTCGCGTGTTTGCAGCCAATTACGCTGCTAAATTAGGCTGTTTTTTAGCTCTATCGCTCCGGAAAACGGCCTTTTTGCAGCTAACTGACTGATTTTAGCTTGATCTCACTAAAATAAAAGTTTGTGCTGGTTATAGCGAAATTACGCTGTTTTAAGCTTTTTTGCACTGCTTAGAGGTTTTGGTCTTTTTGCAGGTAATCACGATGATTCTAACTTCATCTTACTCCAAAGAATGATTTTGCCGTTTTGTTTCTAAATTACGCTGTTGTCAGGTTTTTTTGCAGCGAAAAAGGTCTTCGCCTGTTTGTGGCTTGATCACGCTAATTGTAGCTGTTTTTCACTCAAATGAATTCCTGTTTTAGTCCAAAATTGCAATGTTCTGACCCTTTTTCGCACTGGAAACGGTTTTCAGCTGTTCGAAGCTAATCACTTTGTTTTAGCTTAAATGTGAAGCACAACAACATTTTTGCTTTTCGCTGGTAATTTAGGCTCTTTTCAGCTCTATGGCACCCAAAACCCTTTTTGTGTTTGTTTGCTGTTGTTATCCAGTTTTTACTTTCTTTGAAGACAAACTGCTTTCCCGGCCTTTTTTGGGCCAATTGACTGATGTTAGCTCAATCTCGATAAAAAGAACGTTTTTGCTGTTTCGTTGCTATATTACGCTGTTTTCAGCTTTTCTGCACTGCATAGAGGTTTTGGTCTTTTTGCAGTTAATCACGATGATCGTTACTTTCTCTCACTCCAAAAAATATTTTTGTTGTTTTATTGCTAAATTACGCTGTTGTCAGGTGATTTTGCACCGAAAAGGTCTTCGCCAATTGGTGGCGTTATCATTCTAATTCTTGCTGTTTCTCACTCAAATTAAAGTGTTTTCCTCTTTTAGTCCAAAATTGCAATAACCTGACCTTTCTTCGCACTAGAAACGGTTTTAAGCTGTCCGAAGCTAATCACGTTGTTTTCAATTAAATCTGAAGCACAACAACATTTTTTGTTTACGCTGGTAATTTACGCTCTTTTCAGCTTCATGGTACCCAAAACCATTTATGTGCTGGTTTGCTGGTGTTATCCAGTTTTTACTTTCTTGGAACAAGAACTACTTTCCTGGCCTTTTTTGGGCAAATTGACTGATGTTGGCTCAATCTCACTAAAAAGAACGTTTTTCCTGTTTTGTTGCTAAGTTACTCAGTTTTCAGCTTTTTTGCACTGCAGAGAGGTTTTGGTCTTTTTGCAGGTAATCACGATGATCGTAACTTTATATCACTGCAAAGAATGCTTTTGTCGTTTTGTTGCTAAATTACGCTGCTGGCAGGTTTTTTTTGCACCGAAAAAGGTTTCCGCCTATTTGCGGGTTATCACGCTAATTCTAACTGGTTCTCACTCAAATGAAAGTTTTTCCCAATTTAAGTAAAAAAATTTCGACGTCCTCAACTTTTTTCGCACTGGAAACGGTTTTCGGCTGTTCGAAGCTAATCACGTTGTTTTAACTTAAATCTAAACCACAACGACATTTTTGCTTTTGCCTGGCAATTTACGCCCTTTTGAGCTCTATAGCACCCAAAACCCTTTTTTTTGCTTCTTTGCTGTTGTTATGCAGTTTTTACTTTCTTTGAACAGAAACTGCTGAATCATCGTGATTACCTGCAAAATTCTTCTCGTAATTACCTACAAAAAGACCAAAACCTCTATCCACTGCAAAAAAGCTGAAAAGAGCGAAATTTAGCAACGAAACAGCAAAAACGTTCTTTTTAGTGAGATTAAGCTAAAATCAGCCAACTGGCCCTAAAAACCCAGGAAAGCAGTCAAATTAAGCTAAAATCACTCAATTGGCCCAAAAAAGGCCAGGAAAGCAGTTTTTGTTCAAGGAAGGTAAACACTGCATAACAACAGCAAACAAACACAAAAAGGGTTTTCCGTGCGAAAGAGCTGAAAAGAGCGTAAATTACCAGCGAAAAGCAAAAACGTTGTTGTGCTTCGGATTTAAGTTAAAACAACCAGATTAGCTTCGAACGGCTTAAATTGTTTGCAGTGCGAAAAAGGTGAGGACATTGGAATTTTTGACTAAAACAGGAATAACTTCCATTTTAGTGAGGAAGAGCTAGAATTAGCGTGATTAAGCCGCAAACAGGCAAAGACCTTTTTCGGTGGAAAAAAACCTGACAACAGCGTAATTTAGCAACAAAACGACAAAAACATTCTTTGGAGTGAGAGAAAGTTACAATCGTCGTGATTACCTGCAAAAAGACCAAAACCTCTATTCAGTGCAAAAAAGCTAAAAACAGCCTAATTAAGTAAGGAAACAGCAAAAACGTTGCTTTTAGTGAGATTTAGCTAAAATCAGTCAATTGGCCCAAAAAAGGCCAGGAAAGCAGTTTTTTTCAAGGAATGTAAAAACTGGATAACAACAGAAAAGAAGCACATAAAGGGTTTTCGCTGCAATAGAGCAAAAAAGAGCGTTCATTACCGGCGAAAAGCAAAAATGTTCCTGTGCTTCAGATTAAAGTTAAATCAACGTGATTAGCTTCGAACAGCCTAAAACCGTTTTCTGTGCGAAAAAAGGTCAGGATATTGCAATTTTGGACTAAAACAGGGAAAAACTTTCATTTGAGTGAGAAACAGCTACAATTGGCGTGATAAAGCCGCCAACAGGCGAAGACCTTTTTTGCTGCCAAAAATAACCTAACCACAACGTAATTTAGCAACAAAACTACAAAAACATTCTTTGCAGTGATATTAAGTTACGATCATCGTGATTACCTGCAAAAAGACCAAAACCTCTCTGCCGTGCAAAACAGCTGAAAACAGCGTAATTTAGCAACGAAACAGAAAAAACGTTCTTTGTAGTGAGATTGAGCTAACATCAGTCAATTGGCCCAAAAAAGGCTAGGAAAGCAGTTTTTCTTCAAAGAAAGTAAAAACTGGATTACAACAGCAAACAAACACAAAAAGGGTTTTGGGTGCCATAGAGCTGAAAAGAGCCTAAATTACCAGCGAAAAGCAAAAATGTTGTTGTGCTTCAGACTTAAGTTAAAACAACCAGATTACCTTCGAAGAGCTCAAAACTGTTTCCAGTGCGAAAAAAGATCAGGACATTGCAATTTTGGACTAAAAAAGGAAAAACTTTCAATTGAGTGAGAAACAGCTACAATTAGCGCGATAAAGCTGCAAACAGGCGAAGACCTTTTTTGCTGCAAAAAAACCTGATAACAGCGTAATTTAGCAACAAAACGGCAAAAACATTCTTTGGAGTGAGATTCAGTTAGAATCATCGTGATTACCTGCAAAAAGACCAAAACCTCTTTGCAGTGCAAAAAGGCTTAAAACAGCGTAATTTCGCAATAACCAGCACAAACTTTTATTTTAGTGAGATCAAGCTAAAATCGGTCAATTAGCTGCAAAAAGGCCGAAGAAAGGGGTTTTTATACAAGAAAGCTTTAAATACCGTATATAACAGCAAAGAAGCACAAAAGGGTTTTCCGGAGCGATAGAGCTAAAAACAGCCTAGTTTAGCAGCGTAATTGGCTGCAAACATCAGCTTAATTTAGCAAAAAGTCCAGCCCAAACCTTGTTTCTGGTGAGATGAACATAAAATCGGTGAATTAGATGCAAAAAGGCCAAAAAACCAGTTTTACTGCAACAAAGCTTACAACAGCGTGACAAAAAGCAACAAGCACAAAAAGCGTTTTTGGTGCAATAGAGCTTTAAAGAGTTAAGTGTAGCAGTAAAAAAAAGAAAAACCTTGCTATGAATGATATAGCTAGAATCAGCATGATTAGCTGCAAACAGGCGAAAACCTTTTGCGAGTGCGAAAGAGCTGAAAATAGAGATGATTTTAAGAGATCCACGCAGCTATGAACACTACTGAAACGAGTAGTTGATAATAGGACCTATGAAAAATTCAGGCCCGTACAGGAGTTGAACCCATGATCTCTGCGATACCGGTGCAGGGCTCTGCCCGCTGAGGTAACAAGCCAACTTTCTTCAGCTCTTATTATCAACTGCTCGTTTCAATAGTGTTCTCAGCTGCGAGGATCTCTTAATATCATCTCTTTACCGCAGTGCAAATATATGAACTTCATATATCTAAAATCATCATTCATTACTTGGATGGTTTATTTGGACCCAACACATTGACCATCTCCAAGTTGTCTTGTTAGCTCAGTTGGTAGAGCGCTGCACCGGCATCAGTAGTGTTCTTAGCTGCGAGGATCTCTTAATATCATCATCTGAAAAGAGCCTAATTTAGCACCAAAACAGCAGAAACGTTCTTTTGAGGGAGATGTAGCTAAATCAGCGTGACTAGCTCCAGACAGGAAAAATCGTCATTCACTGCAAAGAAAAAAAGGGTATTCAATAAAGCACAATTTCGCAAGAAAACAACAAAAACGTTCTTTTCAGTGAGATCAAGCTAAAATCAGTCAATTAGGAAAGGGCCAGAAAACCAGTTTAAGTGCAAGGAAGGTAGAAATAGCGCAACAGCATAAAAACAAGCACAAAAGGCGTTTTCGGTGCGATGGAGCTGAAAAGAGCGTAATTTAGCAGCCAGAAAGAAAAAATGTTTAAATGAGTGTGACATAGCTGCAAACAGTGCGAAAAAGCTAAGCCATATCAGCTCCTTTGAGAAGTTTGACTACTTCAACCAATTAACAAAGATAATCTATGCAATTTAAGTGTCTTGGCTGGTTTGACTATTTAGCCAGTCGAATCAATTAAAATAGTTTGACTATTTTAGCTACTTCACTCAGTTCAGCTAGATTCTTCAGTTTCTGCGGCTTATTCCTTGAAGTTAATTTAACCGATTGAGATAGATTGTGCGATTTTCCTCACGTGACTTTAGTTTGACTTTTAAACCAAATGAAGTATTTGAGCTACATTGCTGAAATTGTGCAGTTGAACTGAATACTCTAGTAGTTTTGTTCAGTTGAAGCATTGAAGGTAGTTAAACCATATAAACTACTTCGACCACTTAAGTCAGATTGTGAAGTTTGGGCTGTTGATCCTAAAAGCCTTTAAGATAGTTTCACCATGTTAACTACTTCGACCAAATAGATAGATTGTGCGATTTGTGCAGTTAAACTGTTATAGCCCTAATGACATTTAGCCCGTTGAGCCATTAAGGCCACTTATGCGTTTTGAATTTTTTCCACTCCAATAATTTAAGATTGATTGACCATTTGAAGCTGTCTAACCAGTTGACAAAGATTCTGTAGACTGCCCAGTTCTGCTGTTTGCAATATTTTCACTATTTTACCGTTTGAACTATTTGACTTACTTATGCATTTTGTCCGGTTGACCTTTTTTGGCTAGTTTGATCATTTGAACCCCTACAACCAACGGAGATAGCATTGTTCAATTCATGTATTTAGCTATCTTTGCTGACTTGACTCTTTCAAAGATTTTTACTAGTTAATTAAACTATCCAAAACAGTAAAACTGCACAAATTGCACAGTTTATCTTAACTGGTCGAATTAGTTCACATGTTCAAACTAGCTTAAACTGTTGAAGGGGACAAAATGCATAGCGAGCTTTATAGGTTCGACCGCACAGACTCCTCAATCTAGTTTAGCTGGTTGGAATTGTGAAATAATCAACCTCGCAAAAATAGGGAGAGTGCACGATTTGCACTATGTATGTGAAATGGTCCATGTAGTTCAGATGGTCAAACTCGATTTATCGATTTACCCGCAAAAAACTGCAGAAGTAGCTTAATAGGATCAACTGCAGGAACTGTACAATCACAATTCATTATTTGATTAGTCACGCTTCATTAGTTCATTAGTCAAGGTAGCTAAGACACTAACTGCACAATTTTCACAAATTGCACAATCTATCTTGATTGATAAAGGTTTTTCAAATGGCCAGACACTATCTTTAAATGATTCAACCCGTCGAATGGTCAATCTCGGTAAGACAGTTGGATTCTAGTAAATAATAAGTATTATAAGAAAAAAGGCCGGCGCAAAATTACTGCGCAACAATAACAAAGAATACCTGATATCTGGTGAATGTGCGTAAAAGGCCCCAAGTGTCATGCTACTATCTTAAATAGTTAAACCACTTAAGGTAGATTGTGCGGTTTGTGCGATGGAACCATTTCAGCTAGTTATGCATTTTGTGCCGTTGGACCATTTCAACTACTTGAACCAATTGAGAAAGATGCTGCAATCTGTGCAGTTTAACTTTGTCTACTGCTTTGACTATTTTACAAGTCGAATCAACGAAAATACTTTGACTATTTTAAATACTTGAAGAAACTAAGCTAGATCGCGCAGTTTGCACCGTTCATTGATTGGAGCTAATTTGACCATTAAAAGTACTCCAACCGGCTGAGACAGATTTTGCGACTTTTCTTGGTTGACCTTTTACTGTTAAACCATTTGAACCATTTCAGCTCAATTGTTGCGATTGTGCAGTTAATACCAATTAAGCTAATTATGGTTTTTGTCCAATCGAACTGTTTAGGCTTCTCTTAGCATGTGATTTATTTTCACTACTTAAAATAACTTTTGCAATTTGTACAGTTTATTTGTGTTTCCTTGCTTGACTAATTAAGCAGTTGAAGCATTTAAGCTGGCTTATACTTCCATTGCGTAAACTGCACAATCTATCCCAAATGGTTTAACTAGTTAGGATAGTAGTATAGTGCTTGCGGCTTTAGACGCATATTCACCAGATATCTGTCTTGTCATTATTGTGCAATGCTATATTCCAGAAGAGATCACCAGCACCATAGGGGACCCGCCATCATCCTCAAGAAAGATCTCGAGGAGTGCCTGCTGGAGTGGAAGCCAATCAAAAGCAGGCTCATAAAAGTGAGATTCAAAGGGAGACACATCAACACAGCTATCATCTAGCGTTACCACACCAACAAACGACAGTGAGTAAGACAGCGAGGACAACTTCACGAAGAGCTTGAATCAGAACTGGACAACACACCACGTCATGCAATGAAGATTTTGATGGGAGATCTCGAGGCAAATGTTGGAAATGACAACAGGAACTACGAAAGGGCCATGGGGAGAGAAGCATGTGACACCATGAAGGACAATGGAGAGAGGCTACTGGACATCAAGACCGCCTTTGATTTTGTCATTGGAGGGACGATCTTTCCACACTGAGACGTCCACAAGCTGTCCTAGTACTCGTTGAATGGAAGAGACAAGAACAAGATTGACCACCTGATAATCAACGGGATATGGAGGCAATCACTGCCAAACGCCCGAGTGACAAGAGGAGCTGCTGCAGGATGTGACAACGACACCACACTGAAGCTGGAGCTGAGGAATACCATATCCAGTGGGAACGGGGGCAAAACTCTGACGTGGAGAGGCTGCGATACCTCAGTAGCAGGTAGGGCAGAGCAAGACAGAGTGAAATTCGGAACAAACAAACCACCACCAGAAGAAGCAGATATACAAGAGGCAGCGAGAGACCTGGATGGCAACACCCAGGAAAAGATCAGAGCAGCCATCAAGTCTCTCGAGAACGAAAAATCCCCTGGACAGGACAATCTCGGTGCAGAAGTGTTTAAAGCAGATCCACAGCTAGCAGCTGACCTACTTCAGCCGCTCCTTAGAGACATCTGGGAGGAGAAGAAGTTGCCTGAAGATCGGACAGAGGGAGCCATTGTGAAGATTCCGAAGAAATATGCCCTCAAAAACTGCAACAAGTCGCAAGGAATCACGTTACTATCTAACTAGCCAATAGCCGAGACAGTGTACCAACACCTTAGAAGAGAGCACGCAGGCTTTTGGAAAGGAAAGGGATGCACAGACCAGATCTTTATCCTGCGTAACATTATAAAGCAGTGCACAGAGTGCCAGAGGCAACTCTATATCAACTTGTAGACTTTGAGAAGGCTTTTGTCAGCGTGCACCGGGAAGGTCTGTGGCGCATCCTTCGGGCCAATGGCATGCCACAACAGATTATCGACATCATCAAAGGCTTCTGCAACTACTTCACATGCAGAGTAGCAGCGAAACCAGCTCTGAATTGAGGTCTGCCGTCAGAGAAGGCTGTACAATGTCCGCGATGCTCTTCAACCTGACCATTAACTTAGTAACGAGGCCCACAGCAGAAGATCGGTCACGGGGTATCGGATGGACCCTCTTCCCCTACGATGGAGGACCTAGATTTTGCAGATGATCTAGCGTTGGTGAAAACGGATGATCAATATCAATTTTATTGCGATATCAAATGATATGCAAATCAATATAGATTACAAAAAAATTATCAGATCCAAAAAAACCCTTCAATATTATTACAGCCACTAGAACACTATATTAAAACTAATTAGTAATGACCAAACAAAATCAGAAGTAAACTACTCGAACTGTTGCTCTAAAGCATCAACCAGTGAACACATGTCTATGATAATATGATCTAGTTTTCAATTGGTCCAAATAACTCTCCTTATCAAATGACACTCCTCTTAAAAAGAACCTTAACTTAATGAGTGTCTTTACACAGATAATAAAAGCAAATCGACAGAATTCGATCTTCTTTTTAAAATCTTTCATTTCACAGTGCGTTTTTTATATCAAAGTACTATTAAGTATAATGCCAACTACGATGGGACTTGTAGTTACCCCTCCACCTATAGTACCACCCACTATTAAACAAGATGATGGCATATTGCATAACAGATCTAGTGTCTTGAACCTCTTATTGAGCTTCTTTATACAATCAAAGCCGTTTGTGATAGTATTTGTATAATAATGTTATTTCACTTATTGGGTTTTTGTTCAATGATATGATTGGTTTTTTTAAGACCCTCCAAAACCTGGTGGACCACGTATACTAATTATTCTGTTTTGTCAGTCTTGTATCAGCACCAGAAAAGATAACCATACATATAATATGTGATTATACTAAATTAACTGATTTATTAATAAAAATCTGACAGTAAGAACCACCATCCGACATTCCTTGAGCTGTTTGAATCCTTACTTCAAATTCAGCAGTTATACTAATGGGATAAAAAGCAGTAATGTCTGTACATTTATTGTTTGTGTCTTCAATATATAGACGAACAAAATATTAGGATTGACGCTCTGAGGATTTATATGTATATTACACGATGGGCCTTTGTATCTGTCTTGAAAATGCATCTCATAAATAACAGATATGTCAAGAGTTGTATGACCAGTTGATGTTTCGAAAGAGAAATGGGCCCTATTTGATATTAAATCACTACCTCCAGTTGTGAGAAATCCTACTATTATACTATTAGTATTATCATGTGAAAAGTAAATATATAGATTTAGCCAAGCCTAAAGGTGGATCTCGCATTTATTTTTTCTCCCCGTACGCTTGAAGGGCACAACGCCTTGCCCTGGCCAGGAGTAGAACCCGGATCGTCCTCTATTGAAAAAAATTAACATCACCAACATTAAGCACTCGTTGCTTTTCATATCAAGACGTCAATACGTCTTAAGTAAAAGTTTTCCTGTCAGCATATTTCTTGTTAACCTCATCTTTATCACCGTTTTCACTACTGTCATAATCTGGTATTAACAACCTGCATTTTAATGTTTGGGGTAGCAGATTGTCCATATCTTTTTTCTTGCCTGTGACGTGTTTCATCTGCCTTAAGGTTACAGCCCCATTATCATATTGTGTTCTACTGAGGTCATAAATCGTCTTACCGTCAGCATCCCATCTGATACCAATTCCCAATTTCAACAATTGGTTATCATCACTTTTCTTTCTGTATCTTTTCTCACTAGATACCCTATTAACAGCATTAGTATTTGAGAAGTGAGTGTGTGCAAGGTCTTATTACGGTTGTTATTTGTGTTTCTATCACCTTTTTACTTCCGTTTCACTTTTCATAGCTGACTTAAAACTTTGCACACAGTGCTCGGCTAGACCATTGCTAGCGGGATGGTATGTTGCAAGTGAAAGATGTTTGCTTCCGTATCTCTTGAGGAACATCTGAAAGTCCTCAGATCTAAACTGTGGCCCATTGTCACCAACTTAGTGGGATGGCACACCATATCTAGTGAATAGACTCTGCAATTTCTCAATGGTTTTCGTTGAGGTCGTGGTGTCCTTTTTTTTCTATTTCCAGTCTTCTCGAATGGGCATCCATAACAACCGAAAACATGCAGCCGAGGAAAGGTCCAGCAGAATCAACATGGACTCGCTGTCAGGGTGCCGACGACCATTCGCATAGATGTATAGCTCCGGTACTAGGTTCAGCCTCCATTAGCTGCCAACCCGAGCAGGTCCTCGATTTCCTCGTAAATTCCTGGCCACCAGCTGTATCGTCTTGGTAGGGCCTTGATCTTCATCCATCCAAGATGTCCTCGATGGAGTTCTTCAGGCGCTTGTGGACAAAGTTTTGGGGGTACAATGACTCTGATTTCCCGCATCAAACAGCCTAAGTGTACTCTTATCTCGTCCCTGCGAGCGTAGAAGGGGTTGAGTATAGGAACATGGCTGGTTAGCCATCCTTTACCCACCATCTCATGGACTTGACCCAGGACAGGGGGCCTTTGGGCTTCTCTTCGGACGTTTTCAACCTATCTGGTAACGGCTCCAACTGTTTCATATTGAAAACATTCACTGCATCCACAACTTTTTCTGCTCTTTCTTTGGTTTTAAGTGGTAGCCGAGAAAGGCCATCTGTACTGCTGTGCACTTTAGTATTCTTGTACCCGAATTGGTGGTCGTAGCCAGCCATGAATGATGCATAGCGCCGAAGCCTGGCTACTGTAATTACTGGAACGCTCCTTCGTGGATGGAAGATCGATCTTAACGGCTACCGATAAACCTTTAAAACTCGTAAATTTCCACCAAAATAACAGAAACGTTGTTTTGAGCGATACATAAAATGAATCAGTGTGATTAGCTGCTAACAGGAAAAAAATCTTTATTCCGTGTAAAAAGGCTGAAAGTGGTGTAGTTTACTTTTAAAAAAATGCAGCTATTCGGTTTTCAGCTGAGATGAAGCTAAAATCTGTTAATAACTTGTAAAGAAGCTAGAAAACCAGTGTTAGTGTAAGTAGGGTAAAAACAGCGCAACAAAAGCAAAGAAGCACCTAGGAAGGTTTTCTGTGAGAGAGAGTTTTTTTGGGTGATAGAGAAAGCGTATTTATCAGACACTGTAAGGAGAACTTCTGTCTTGGTTACTTACGGGAGTTAGAGAGTTAAAGCTGTCCCATCGAGGAAACAAGATTTCTTTCAAAAACCCCTTTAACCCCTCATAAGTGTTTTATTATTTTTAGTAAGATGTGTATTTTAAGATGAGAACTACGGTACACAGTTACTTGTTATAACCAAACTCAATGCACAATAGTGTGTATGGATGTTTTAACATTGCCATATAATTCAATTATATACTCCTTATTTATATCTAAACTTTAACCTAAAGTATCAGTATTTCTAAAAGATATGGAGATGATGTAGCATTCTTTCCTTGTTTCCTCACTGTAGCTGAGGTAAGGTTGTTCCCGGTGCTAGTCAATTACTTCTACGGACTGAACCAGTTCTTAGAGAACAACTCTCTACGGAAATGGACGGAACGATGCGAAACAGCATTCCACAACCTGAAAGAAATGATCACCTCAGAGCAAATATTAACACATGATCCCACTCTCCCACGAAGGCTTCCTTGTGATGCATGCCCTGTGGGAATTGGTGCCGTGCTATCCCACGTGATGAAAGACTGAGACACCCATTGCTTTTCCTTCCAGGACACTCAGAAAACTGAAAAAATATTTCACCCTTACACCGATCGGTAGCCGTTAAGATCGATCTTCCATCCACGAAGGAGCGTTCCAGTAATTACAGTAGCCAGGCTTCGGCGCTATGCATCATTCATGGCTGGCTACGACCACCAATTCGGGTACAAGAATACTAAAGTGCACAGCAGTACAGATGGCCTTTCTCGGCTACCACTTAAAACCAAAGAAAGAGCAGAAAAAGTTGTGGATGCAGTGAATGTTTTCAATATGAAACAGTTGGAGCCGTTACCAGATAGGTTGAAAACGTCCGAAGAGAAGCCCAAAGGCCCCCTGTCCTGGGTCAAGTCCATGAGATGGTGGGTAAAGGATGGCTAACCAGCCATGTTCCTATACTCAACCCCTTCTACGCTCGCAGGGACGAGATAAGAGTACACTTAGGCTGTTTGATGCGGGAAATCAGAGTCATTGTACCCCCCAAAACTTTGTCCACAAGCGCCTGAAGAACTCCATCGAGGACATCTTGGATGGATGAAGATCAAGGCCCTACCAAGACGATACAGCTGGTGGCCAGGAATTTACGAGGAAATCGAGGACCTGCTCGGGTTGGCAGCTAATGGAGGCTGAACCTAGTACCGGAGCTATACATCTATGCGAATGGTCGTCGGCACCCTGACAGCGAGTCCATGTTGATTCTGCTGGACCTTTCCTCGGCTGCATGTTTTCGGTTGTTATGGATGCCCATTCGAGAAGACTGGAAATAGAAAAAAAAAGGACACCACGACCTCAACGAAAACCATTGAGAAATTGCAGAGTCTATTCACTAGATATGGTGTGCCATCCCACTAAGTTGGTGACAATGGGCCACAGTTTAGATCTGAGGACTTTCAGATGTTCCTCAAGAGATACGGAAGCAAACATCTTTCACTTGCAACATACCATCCCGCTAGCAATGGTCTAGCCGAGCACTGTGTGCAAAGTTTTAAGTCAGCTATGAAAAGTGAAACGGAAGTAAAAAGGTGATAGAAACACAAATAACAACCGTAATAAGACCTTGCACACACTCACTTCTCAAATACTAATGCTGTTAATAGGGTATCTAGTGAGAAAAGATACAGAAAGAAAAGTGATGATAACCAATTGTTGAAATTGGGAATTGGTATCAGATGGGATGCTGACGGTAAGACGATTTATGACCTCAGTAGAACACAATATGATAATGGGGCTGTAACCTTAAGGCAGATGAAACACGTCACAGGCAAGAAAAAAGATATGGACAATCTGCTACCCCAAACATTAAAATGCAGGTTGTTAATACCAGATTATGACAGTAGTGAAAACGGTGATAAAGATGAGGTTAACAAGAAATATGCTGACAGGAAAACTTTTACTTAAGACGTATTGACGTCTTGATATGAAAAGCAACGAGTGCTTAATGTTGGTGATGTTAATTTTTTTCAATAGAGGACGATCCGGGTTCTACTCCTGGCCAGGGCAAGGCGTTGTGCCCTTCAAGCGTACGGGGAGAAAAAATAAATGCGAGATCCACCTTTAGGCTTGGCTAAATCTATATATTTACTTTTCACATGATAATACTAATAGTATAATAGTAGGATTTCTCACAACTGGAGGTAGTGATTTAATATCAAATAGGGCCCATTTCTCTTTCGAAACATCAACTGGTCATACAACTCTTGACATATCTGTTATTTATGAGATGCATTTTCAAGACAGATACAAAGGCCCATCGTGTAATATACATATAAAATCCTCAGAGCGTCAATCCTAATATTTTGTTCGTCTATATATTGAAGACACAAACAATAAATGTACAGACATTACTGCTTTTTATCCCATTAGTATAACTGCTGAATTTGAAGTAAGGATTCAAACAGCTCAAGGAATGTCGGATGGTGGTTCTTACTGTCAGATTTTTATTAATAAATCAGTTAATTTAGTATAATCACATATTATATGTATGGTTATCTTTTCTGGTGCTGATACAAGACTGACAAAACAGAGTAATTAGTATACGTGGTCCACCAGGTTTTGGAGGGTCTTAAAAAAACCAATCATATCATTGAACAAAAACCCAATAAGTGAAATAACATTATTATACAAATACTATCACAAACGGCTTTGATTGTATAAAGAAGCTCAATAAGAGGTTCAAGACACTAGATCTGTTATGCAATATGCCATCATCTTGTTTAATAGTGGGTGGTACTATAGGTGGAGGGGTAACTACAAGTCCCATCGTAGTTGGCATTATACTTAATAGTACTTTGATATAAAAAACGCACTGTGAAATGAAAGATTTTAAAAAGAAGATCGAATTCTGTCGATTTGCTTTTATTATCTGTGTAAAGACACTCATTAAGTTAAGGTTCTTTTTAAGAGGAGTGTCATTTGATAAGGAGAGTTATTTGGACCAATTGAAAACTAGATCATATTATCATAGACATGTGTTCACTGGTTGATGCTTTAGAGCAACAGTTCGAGAAGTAGTTTACTTCTGATTTTATTTTGGTCATTACTAATTAGTTTCAATATAGTGTTCTAGTGGCTGTGATAATATTAAAGGGTTTTTTTGGATCTGATAATTTTTTTGTAATCTATATTGATTTGCATATCATTTGATATCGCAATGAAATTGATATTGATCATCCGTTTTTTATTACCATTAATCTGTGGTAATACGTTGTCTATCTTTTCAAAGACTGTTATGATCTTATTTTTGCTCTTTGTTGTTATTATTATGTCATACTATTTGGTTAGATTAAATGTTAACTTATTAAGATAGTATTTCCTGAAATACTGAAGTATTATTTTACACCTATTATCATGGAGGCTGCAAAACTCTTTCATTGGTTCATAGCCGTCTACTTGCCCACAATTGCTGCACACAATCACATGGGGTTAATTCTCGAGGTACTGTTCCTCCCAACATTTTTCTGTAATGCTTGATCGTTCCTTTATTTGTTTATAACAGAAGGGAGATATTACCTTGTCCAATTCACCATGAATTATTTAATCGATAAACATTTTATTAGAATACTACATAAATATTACATGCTAAAATATTATCAGGGGTTATCCTTGGTTTCCTTAAATCGTATTTGATCTGAAGTAATTCCTCCTCTGCCTCTAATATGTTGCCATCATCAAAATATCTTGTTTATTTTCTATAAATATTTTGTATGAGTATTTTGTATAGATATCGTCTTGGCCATTCAAGTAAGAAGCATCATCATTTAGTTCACTATCATCTATAAAGCTACTCTAATAACTATCATTACTATCTGAATAATCCTCTGGACTACTATATACACAATCACCACCTTGGCTACTATGATAACTATTATCTCATCTGGATATGCTTGCTCATATTCTGTGTATATCAACACATTCAATAAAAATGAAAAAAATGTCCAAGAATTGCGATAGCACATTCACTCACTCGTGCCCATCATGCCGTGTGGCACGTAGGGCGGCTATGAAGGATCGCAACGTGTGTCGGTTCTTGGCCAGCTTCTGGATGGTACCGCAGGCGTGTTGCATGGCCTCTTCTCCTTTCCTTCAGGTGTTCAGTGAAGGGCTGTGCGAGTGATGTGGTCCTGCTCTCTCCTCACGACGTGCCCAATCCATCTCCATCACCTTCGCATGATGATGGTCTCCATGCTGTCTTGACTGCAGCGGGCAAGTAGCCGTTGGCTAGAGATGGTGTCAGGCCAAAAGACTCGCAGGATTCTCCTGAGGTTCTTTGCGTGGAAGACTTACAGCCTGGTGATTTTGCTCTCTGTCGTCTTCCAGCATTCAGAGCCATATCATTGCGTGGACATCACACAGCTTTAGTAGATCTTCAGCTTGGTCTTGGTGCTCTACTGAGAGGACTTCCACACGTTGTTGAGCATTCATGAGCCTGCTTCTGATTGGCTTCCACTCCAGCAGGCACTCCTCGAGATCTTTCTTGAGGATGATGGCTGGCCCCTTATGGTGCTGGTGATCTCTTCTGGAATATAGCATTGTCTCTCCTGTGATGATTTTGTGTCAGCAAGAACCTGTCCATCTGCTCTCACTGATTCAAAGGACTTGTAGGTTGTAACGTCTCATCTCAGTCGTGGCTTGTGCCAGCTTTGCTGTCTCGTACATAGCTTTTACATTCCAGAATCCAATGCTGGTCTTGCATTTGGCACTCAAGACTTCCATCTTCCTGTCAGCGGCTTCCTTTCGGCTTTAACCACGGTCATTCATGCGAGTTTCTCGGATGACTCTAAAAGCCCGTCTTGCCCGGTAGTGTGGATTTTCTTTGTTGCCGTTTCCGTAACATGGGAGTTTTATGGGACAAAGTTGTCAGCCCTGTGCCCAACCCCCTATCCTGGAAGACCAGAGGATTGCGTTTCGTCGGACCTCTACCCTCGGACCTTTCCAGCTTAGCTGACCCTACCAGGAGACGAAGCTCCTGCTGGCATAGCTCTAGGGGTATCAAAGGCACTCAAGCCCGCCGACCACGACAAGGTGGCGATCTTAACTGCACAATCTCAACAATTGAGCTGAAATGGTTCAAATGGTTTAACAGTAAAAGGTCAACCAAGAAAAGTCGCACAATCTGTCTCAGCCGGTTGGAGTACTTTTAATGGTCAAATTAGCTCCAATCAATGAACGGTGCAAACTGCGCGATCTAGCTTAGTTTCTTGAAGTATTTAAAATAGTCAAAGTATTTTTATTGATTCGACTTGTAAAATAGTCTAACCAGTAGACAAAGTTAAACTGCACAGATTGCAGCATCTTTCTCAATTGGTTCAAGTAGTTGAAATGGTCCAACGGCACAAAATGCATAACTAGCTGAAATGGTTCCATCGCACAATCTACCTTAAGTGGTTTAACTATTTAAGATAGTAGCAAGACACTTGGGGCCTTTTAAGCACATTCACCAGATATCAGGTATTCTTTGTTATTGTTGCGCAGTAACTTTGCGCCGGCCTTTTTTCTTATAATACTTATTATTTACTGGAATCCAACTGTCTTGCCGAGATTGACCATTGGACGGGTGTCCCCTTCAACAGTTTAAGCTAGTTTGAACATTTGAACTAATTCGACCAGATGAGATAAACTGTGCAATTTGTGCAGTTTTACTGTTTTGGATAGTTCAATTAACTAGTAAAAAAATAAAATAGGACCTGAAGAAAGTTGGCTTGTTACCTCAGTCGGCAGAGCCCTGCACCGGTATCGCAGAGATCATGGGTTCAACTCCTGTACGGGCCTGAATTTTTCATAGGTCCTATTATCAATTACCCGTTTCAGTAGTGTTCTTAGCAGCGTGGATCTCTTAATATCATCTCTTCACAGCAGTGCAAATATATGAACTTCATATATCTAAAATCATCTCTATTTTCAGCTCTTTCGCACTCGCAAAAGGTTTTTGCCTGTTTGCAGCTAATTATGCTGATTCTAGCTATATCATTCATAACAAGGTTTTTCTTTTTTTTGCTGCTAAACTTCGCACTTTTCAGCTCTTTTTGTGCTTGTTGCTTTTTGTGACGCTTTTGTAAGCTTTGTTGCAGTGAAACCGGTTTCTTGGCCTTTTTGCATCTAATTCACTGATTTTATGTTCATCTCACCAGAAACAAGGTTGCAAGAAATTTACGCTCTTTTCAGCCCTATCACACGGAAAACCCTTTTTGTACTCGTTTGTAGTTGTGTTATGGAATTTTTACCTTCCTTGAACAAAAACTGCTTTCCTAGGTTTTTTGGGCCAATTGATTGATTTTAGCTTAATCTCACTAAAAAGAAGGTTTTTGCTGTTTCGTAGCTAAAATTACGCTGTTTACAGGTTTTTTTGCACGGGATAGAGGTTTTGGTCTTTTTGAAGGTAATCACAATGATTCTAACTTTATCTAACTGCAAAGAATGTTTTTCTCGTTTTGTTGCTAAATTACGCTGCTGGCAGGTTTTTTTTGCACCGAAAAAGGTTTCCGCTTGTTTGCAGGTTATCACACTAATTCTAGCTGGTTCTCACTCAAATGAAAGTTTTTCCCTGTTTAAGTAAAAAAATTTCAATGTCCTCAACTTTTTTCGCACTGGAAACGGTTTTCGGCTGTTCGAAGCTAATCACGTTGTTTTAACTTAAATCTAAACCACAACGACATTTTTGCTTTTGACTGCTAATTTACGCCCTTTTGAGCTCTATAGCACCCAAAACCCTTTTTTTTTGCTTCTTTGCTGTTGTTATGCAGTTTTTACTTTCTTTGAATAGAAACTGCTGAATCATCGTGATTACCTGCAAAAAGACCAAATTCTTCTCGTGATTACCTACAAAAAGAGCAAAACCTCTATCCACTGCAACAAAGCTGAAAAGAGCGTAATTTAGCAAAGAAACAGCAAAAACGTTCTTTTTAGTGAGATTAAGCTAAAATCAGTCAACTGGCCCAAAAAAGGCCAGGAAAGCAGTTCTTGTTCAACGAAAATAAAAACTGGATAACAACAGCAAACAAGCACAAAAACAGTTTTGGATGCCAAAGAGCTGAAAAGAGCGTAAATTACCAGCGAAAAGCAAAAATGTTCCTGTGCTTCAGATATACGTTAAATCAACGTGATTAGCTTCGAACAGCTGAAAACCGTTTCCAGTGCGAAAAAAGGTCAGGACATTGCAATTTTGGAATAAAACAGGGAAACACTTTCATTTAAGTGAGAAACAGCTACAATTGGCGTGATAAAGCTGCAAAAAGGCGAAGACCTTTTTCGCTGCAAAAAAAACCTGGCAAAAGCGTAATTTAGCAAGGAAACCACAAAAACATTCTTTGCAGTGATATAAAGTTACGATCATCGTTATTACCTGCAAAAAGACCAGAACCTCTGTGCAGTGCAAAAAAGCTAAAAACAGCGTAATTTAGCAACGAAACAGCAAAAACGTTCTTTTTAGTGAGATTGAGATAACATCAGTCAATTGGCCCAAAAAAGGCCGGGAAAGCAGTTACGATCATCGTTATTACCTGCAAAAAGACCAGAACCTCTGTGCAGTGCAAAAAAGCTGAAAACAGCGTAATTTAGCAACGAAACAGCAAAAACGTTCTTTTTAGTGAGATTGAGCTAACATCAGTCAATTGGCCCAAAAAAGGCCGGGAAAGCAGTTTTTCTTCAAAGAAAGTAAAAACTGGATTACAACAGCAAACAAACACAAAAAGGGTTTTGGGTGCCATAGAGCTGAAAAGAGCCTAAATTACCAGCGAAAAGCAAAAATGTTGTTGTGCTTCAGATTTAAGTTAAAACAACTTCATTAGCTTCGAAGAGCTGAAAACTGTTTCCAGTGCGAGAAAAGGTCAGTACATTGCAATTTTGGACTAAAACAGGAAAAACTTTCATTTGAGTGAGAAACAGCTACAATTAGCGTGATAAAGCCGCAAACAGGCGAAGACCTTTTTCGCTGCAAAAAAACCTGACAACAGCGTAATTAAGCGACAAAACGGCAAAAACATTCTTTGGAGTGAGATGAGGTTAGAATCATCGTGATTACCTGCAAAAAGACCAAAACCTCTATGCAGTGCAAAAAAGCTTAAAACAGCGTAATTTCGCTATAACCAGCACAAACTTTTATTTTAGTGAGATCAAGCTAAAATCAGTCAATTAGCTGCAAAAAGGCTGAAGAAACGGGTTTTTATACAAGAAAGCTTTAAATAGCGTAAATAACAGCAAAGAATCAAAAAAAGGTTTTCCGGAGCGATAGAGCAAAAAACAGCCTAATTTAGCAGCGTAATTTGCTGCAAACACGCGAAAACCTCTATTAAGTGAAAAAGGGCTAACATCAGCTTAATTTAGCAAAAAATCCAGCCCAAACCTTGTTTCAGGTGAGATGAACATAAAATCAGTGATTTAGATGCAAAAAGGCCAAAAAACCGGTTTCACTGCAACAAAGCTTACAACAGCGTGACAAAAAACAAAAAGCGTTTTTGGTGCAATAGAGCTGAAAAGTGCGAAGTTTAGCAGCAAAAAAAAGAAAAACCTTGTTATGAATGATATAGCTAGAATCAGCATGATTAGCTGCAAACAGGCGAAAACCTTTTGCGGGTGCGAAAGAGCTGAAAATAGAGATGATTTTAGATACATGAAGTTCATATATTTGCACTGCTGTGAAGAGATGATATTAAGAGATCCACGCAGCTAAGAACACTACTGAAACAAGTAGCTGATAATAGGACCTATGAAAAATTCAGGCCCGTACAGGAGTTGAACCCATGATCTCTGCGATACAGGTGCAGGGCTCTGCCCGCTGAGGTAACAAGCCAACTTTCTTCAGCTCCTATTATCAACTGCTCGTTTCAATAGTGTTCTCAGCTGCGAGGATCTCTTAATATCATCTCTTTACCGCAGTGCAAATATATGAACTTCATATATCTAAAATCGTCATTCATTACTTGGATGGTTTATTTGGACCCAACACATTGACCATCTCCAAGTTGGCTTGTTAGCTCAGTTGGTAGAGCGCTGCACCAGTATCAGTAGTGTTCTTAGCTGCGAGGATCTCTTAATATCATCATCTGAAAAGAGCCTAATTTAGCACCAAAACAGCAGAAACGTTCTTTTGAGGGAGATGTAGCTAAATCAGCGTGATTAGCTGCAGACAGGAAAAATCGTCATTCACTGCAAAAAAAAAAAGTATTCAATAAAGCACAATTTCGCAAGAAAACAACAAAAACGTTCTTTTCAGTGAGAACAAGCAAAAATCAGTCAATTAGCTGGAAAGGGCCAAAAAACCAGTTTAAGTGCAAGGAAGGTAGAAACAGCGCAACAGCATAAAAACAAGCACAAAAAGGGTTTTCGGTGCGATGGAGCTGAAAAAAGCGTAATTTAGCAGCCAGAAAGAAAAAATGTTTAAATGAGTGTGACATAGCTGCAAACAGTGCGAAAAAGCTAAGCCATATCAGTTCCTTTGAGAATTTTGACTACTTCAACCAATTAACAAAGATAATCTATGCAATTTAAGTGTCTTGGCTGGTTTGACTATTTAGCCAGTCGAATCAATTAAAATAGTTTGACTATTTTAGCTACTTCACTCGGTTCAGCTAGATTCTGCAGTTTGTGCGACTTATTCCTTGAAGTTAATTTAACCGATTGAGATAGATTGTGCGATTTTCCTCAGGTGACTTTAGTTTGACTTTTAAACCAAATGAAGTATTTGAGCTATATTGCTGAAATTGTGCAGTTGAACTGAATACTCTAGTAGTTTTGTTCAGTTGAAGCATTGAAGGTAGTTAAACTATATAAACTGCTTCGGTTACTTAAGTCAGATTGTGAAGTTTGGTCTGTTGATCCTCAAAGCCTTAAGATAGTTTCACCATGTTAACAACTGGTTGAATTAGTTCAAATGTTCAAACTAACTTAAACTGTTGAAGGGGACAAAATGCATAGCGAGCTTTATAGGTTCGACTGCACAGACTCCTCAATCTAGTTTAACTGGTTGAAATTGTGAAATAATCAACCTAGCAAAAACAGGGAGAGTGCACGATTTGCACTATCTATGTCAAATTGTCCATGTAGTTCAGATGGTCAAACTCGATTCATCGATTTACGCGCAAAAAACTGCAGAAGTAGCTTAATAGGAGGAAACAGGAACTGTACAGGAACTGCACAATCACGCTTCATTATTTGATTAGTCACGCTTCATTAGTTCATTAGTCAAGGTAGCTAAGACACTAATTGTACAATTTTCACAAATTGCACAATCTATCTTGATTGATAAAGTTTTTTCAAATGGCCAGACACTATCTTAAGATGATTCAACCCGTCGAATGGTCAATCTCGGTAAGACAGTTGGATTCCAGTAAATAATAAGTATTATAAGAAAAAAGGCCGGCGCAAAATTACTGCGCAACAATAACAAAGAATACCTGATATCTGGTGAATGTGCGTAAAAGGCCCCAAGTGTCATGCTACTATCTTAAATAGTTAAACCACTAAAGGTAGATTGTGCAGTTTGTGCGATGGAACCATTTCAGCTAGTTATGCATTTTGTGCCGTTGGACCATTTCAACTACTTGAACCAATTGAGAAAGATGCTGCAATCTGTGCAGTTTAACTTTGTCTACTGCTTTGACTATTTTACAAGTCGAATCAATAAAAATACTTTCACTATTTTAAATACTTCAAGAAACTAAGCTAGATCGCGCAGTTTGCACCGTTCATTGATTGGAGCTAATTTGACCATTAAAAGTACTTCAACCGGCTGAGACAGATTGTGCGACTTTTCTTGGTTGACCTTTTACTGTTAAACCATTTGAACCATTTCAGCTCAATTGTTGAGATTGTGCAGTTAATACCAATTAAGCTAATTATGGTTTTTGTCCAATCGAACTGTTTAGGCTTCTTTTTGCATGTGATTTACTTTCACTACTTAAAATAACTTTTGCAATTTGTACAGTTTATTTGTGTTTGCTTGCTTGACTAATTAAGCAGTTGAAGCATTTAAGCTGGCTAATACTTCCATTGCGTAAACTGCACAATCTATCCCAAGTGGTTTAACTAGTTAGGATGGTAGTATAGTGCTTGGGGCTTTAAACGCATATTCACCAGATATCTGTCTTGTTATTATTGTGCAATGCTATATTCCAGAAGAGATCACCAGCACCATAACGGACCAGCCATCATCCTCAAGAAAGATCTCGAGGAGTGCCTGCTGAAGTGGAAGCCAATCAAAAGCAGGCTCATAAAAGTGAGATTCAAAGGGAGACACATCAACACAACTATCTTCCAGTGTTACACACCAACAAACGACAGTGAGTAAGACAGCGAGGACACCTTCACGAAGAGCTTGAATCAGAACTGGAGAACACACCGCGTCGTGCGATGAAGATTTTGATGGGAGATCTCGAGGCAAATGTTGGAAATGACAACAGGAACTACGAAAGGGCCATGGGGAGAGAAGCATGTGGCACCATGAAGGACAATGGAGAGAGGCTACTGGACATCTAGACCGCCTTTGATTTTGTCATTGGAGGGACGCTCTTTCCACACTGAGATGTCCACAGGCTGTCCTAGTACTCGTTCAATGGAAGAGACAAGAACCAGATTGACCACCTGATAATCAACGGGATATGGAGGCGATCACTGCCAAACGCCTGAGTGACAAGAGGAGCTGCTGCAGGAAGTGACAACAACACCACAATGAAGCTGGAGCTGAGGAATACCATATCCAGTCGGAGCGGAGGGCAACACTCTGACGTGGAGAAGCTGCGAGACCTCAAAGTAAAGACTGCCTTCATACTTCAGCTGCAGAATAAGTTCCAGGTACTGGCAGATGCTGAAGACCAGACGCTGGAAGGCTCGAGAGACACCAATAAAAAGTGGTAACAGCTGAAGATAGCCTACGAGCAGACCTGCAAAGCCTGCCATAGAACAAAGCAGAGGAAGAGGAAGAAGTGGATCACAGAGGATACCTGAGAAGCCATTGAAGACAGAAGAACTCTGAAGAATTCAACAGTAGAGGGAAGCGAGCCAAATAGTGAAAAGAGTGACAAGAACAGACAAGCAGATGCTCATGAACGAGCTTGCAAGCCAGGCAGAAGATGTAGCAGGCAGGGCAGAGCAAGACAGGATGAAATTCGGAACAAACAAACCACCACCAAAAGAAGCAGATATACAAGAGGCAGCGAGAGACCTGGATGTCAACACTAATCCCCCAGGAAAAGACAAAGCTGTACAATGTCCGCGATGCTTTTCAACCTGAGCATTAACTTAGTAATGAGGCCCACAACAGAAGATCGGTCACGAGGTATCAGATGGACCCTCTTCCCAACGATGGAGGACCTAGATTTTGCAGATGATCTAGCGTTGGTCTCTCATACTCAGGAAGACGTGCAGGAAAAGACAACCCGACGCATAGCAAGTTGACCTGAAGTTCAGCCAAAAGGATACAGAAGTGATGCTGTTGAACGTTTCCAACCCTTAACCAGTTCATGTTAACAGAGAAGACCTGAAGACAACTGAGGAGTTCACTTACCTGGGCAGCACGGTAAGGTATGATCGAGGAGCAGGGAGTGACATCAAGAACCGTCTCAACAAGGTCAGAGACGCCTTCGGAATGCTCAACAACATGTGGAAGTCCTCTCAGTACAGCACCAAGACCAAGCTGAAGATCTACCAAAGCTGTGTGATGTCCACGCTATGATATCGCTCTGAATGCTGGAAGAGGACAGAGAGCAAAATCACCAGGCTGTAAGTCTTCCACACAAAGAACCTCAGGAGAATCCTGCGAGTCTTTTGGCCTGACACCATCTCTAGCCAACGGCTACTTGCCCGCTGCAATCAAGACAGCATGGAGACCATCATCATGCAAAGGTGATGGAGATGGATTGGGCACGTCGTGAGGAGAGAGCAGGACCACATCACTCGCACAGCCCTTCACTGAACACCTGAAGGAAAGGAGAAGAGGCCATGCAACACACCTGCGGTACCATCCAGAAGCTGGCCCGGAACCGACACACGTTGCGATCCTTCATAGTCGCCCTACGTGCCACACGGCATGATGGGCACGAGTGAGTGAATGTGCTATCACAATTCTTGGAAATTTTTTTTCATTTTTATTAAATGTATTGGTATACACGGAATATGAGCAAGCATATCCAGATGAGATAGTAGTTATCATAGTAGCCAAGATGGTGATTATGTATATAGTAGTCCAGACGATTATTCAGATATTAATGATAGTTATTAGAGTAGCTTTATAGATGATAGTGAACTAAATGATGATGCTTCTTACTTTGATGACCAAGACGATATCTATACAAAATACTCATACATAATATTTATAGAAAATAAACAAGATATTTTGATGATTGCAACATATTAGAGGCAGAAGAGGAATTACTTCAGATCAAATACGATTTAAAGAAACCAAGAAAACCCCTGATAATATTTTAGCACGTAATATTTATGTAGTATTATAATATAATGTTTATCGATCAAATAATTCATGGTGAATTGGACAAGGTAATATCTCCCTTCTGTTATAAACAAATAAAGGAACGATCAGTCATTACAGAAAAATGTTGGGAGGAACAGTGCTTCGAGAATTAACTCCATGTAATTGTGTGCACCAATTGTGGGCAAGTAGACGGCTATGAACCAATGAAAGAGTTTTGCAGTCTCCATGATAATAGGTGTAAAATAATACTTCAGTATTTCAGGAAATACTATCTTAATAAGGTAACATTTAATCTAACCAAATAGTATGACATAATAATAACAACAAAGAGCAAAAATAAGATCATAACAGTCTTTGAAAGATAGACAACGTATTACCACAGATTAATGGTAATAAAAAACGGATGATCAATATCAATTTCATTGCGATATCAAATGATATGCAAATCAATATAGATTCCAAAAAAACCCTTTAATATTATCACAGCCACTAGAACACTATATTGAAACTAATTAGTAATGACCAAAACAAAATCAGAAGTAAACTACTTCTCGAACTGTTGCTCTAAAGCATCAACCAGTGAACACATGTCTATGATAATATGATCTAGTTTTCAATTGGTCCAAATAACTCTCCTTATCAAATGACACTCCTCTTAAAAAGAACCTTAACTTAATGAGTGTCTTTACACAGGTAATAAAAGCAAATTGACAGAATTCGATCTTCTTTTTAAAATCTTTCATTTCACAGTGCGTTTTTTATATCAAAGCACTATCAAGTATAATGCCAACTACGATGGGACTTGTAGTTACCCCTCCACCTATAGTACCACCCACTATTAAACAAGATGATGACATATTGCATAAAAGATCTAGTGTCTTGAACCTCTTATTAAGCTTCTCTATACAATCGAAGCCGTTTGTGATAGTATTTGTATAATAATGTTATTTCACTTATTGGGTTTTTGTTCAATGATATGATTGGTTTTTTTAAGACCCTCCAAAACCTGGTGGACCACGTATACTAATTACTCTGTTTTGTCAGTCTTGTATCAGCACCAGAAAAGATAACCATACTTATAATATGTGATTATACTAAATTAACTGATTTATTAATAAGAATCTGACTGTAAGAACCACCATCCGACATTCCTTGAGCTGTTTGAATCCTTACTTCAAATTCAGCAGTTACACTAATGGGATAAAAAACAGTTATGTCTGTACATTTATTGTTTGTGTCTTCAATATATAGACGAACAAAATATTAGGATTGACGCTCCGAGGATTTATATGTATATTACACGATGGGCCTGTTGAAGTCCTAAATGTAATAACTGTCCTAAATGTAATAAAGTCCTAAATGTAATAACATTTGGTCCTAAATGTAATAAACTCCTAAATTTAATAACATTTAGTCTTAAATGTAATAAGCCAGCAATGCAATCGTTCAACTCCTTCAGTGCATTGTTGTTATGGCGGACATCCACACTGAGATGTTAGTGACAGCTGTTGCACCAAAAAACCGCTGACCAGTATACATGTCACATAACGGGCTCGCTGATATCAATCAGCGTCTTTTTACTTGCTAGACATCATGGCTCATAAAGCGGTTTATTGATCGAGTTGAAGAAAATCATTTCCAGCCCAAAGTGGGCTAGTGCTTGGCTGGAAGCTTAATAGGATGGAATAGATTGGTACGTAATCATTAATTTTTGGAAAAGACATTGACGTGTTAAAGTCTTTAGTAGTGATGCACCATTTTAGAGCAGTTTGAATGATTTCGCTGTGTCACATGTTAATCCAAAAGAAAATTATTATTATCAGTAACGTTACTGAAATTTTGCACATCGATGTTATCCAGTGTCGGTTGATTTTAATGAAGCATTTGAGTTCATTTTTAAGAATGACTATCCTGATTTATTCAATTTTGAACTTAGGGTATTGCATTTCTAGCCCTCTATGGCTTTACTCCACCTCAGTAATCAGTTCATGTACCATATGACTATAAGTGGAAACTGTTGAGCTTTCTTTTTTCATTCATCTATATATCTATTCATTTTCTCCCCTCACGGCGGGGAGAAGAGATGAAGACAAAAAATGAAATATAAACTTGAGATCAACTTTAAAATATATTTTTTTCCCAATATTTCGGTTCGGGAACTGATGAACCCGTCATAAGGGGCTAAAGGAAAAAAATGAATGGTTCATTAGACCGTCAACTGACCATCATGTGTTGAATGTCGTAGCTCAATGGTTCAATTTGACTCTTGCGTGGAAAAAAGGCAACATGTCGAGACCAGTGATCGTGAAATGGGATAACATATAATTGGTCAGTAGATATCTTGCTCTGTAAGTCACTTTCTCATATAGCTAGCAGCGCACGCGGGCAAAATGAAGTGAATCCTGTGTTCTGATTGGCTACCTGAGCGGGCATGATGGGCCCACCCTCGCCCGCTCGGGATTCCCCGTATTGATCCCACGCAAGAAAACCTACAAAGTTCGTAACTTTTGGACAATGTTTGCATATACATAAAAAGAAAAAATTAACGATCCTCCTGAGTTTATTGTGCTGCAAACACAGTTGGCTTTCACTATCGGTTCTCGAAATAAACGGGCCATTCTTGATTCTTATCAAAGTGAAATCTTTTGCTATACAATGAATCCTTTAATGATTAAGCCAAGAGAATATAAACTTTCTTGACCAAGCTTGTATGGTCAAGATTACTGGATATTAGCCTCGTTTTTTTCTACTTTTTTATGGACCGAGACTTCGTCTCAGTCCATTAAAACGCAAAAAAAAGAGGAACTCGGCTAATATCCAGCCATTTTGACCTCACTCTTGGTCAATAACGCATATGAATATATTTTATGCAGACCCGTACAAATTTGGAAAGGGAAGACAGTACAAAAAATGCCCTTCCGAGCCCAGAATTTGTCTAAGGTATAAGTCGGTGGACTTCCTTTCCTTATAATTCGGTTCATGAAGTGTTAACTTCAGCACTGATGACAGAAGTATATCGTTAAAATCTGTTACACTTAAGAGTCTGAGCCAATGATATAAAGACAGCTATTGGTCAACGTTCTCATTGCTTTTGCGTCCGTCAATTTGATGCCAAAAGCACAGCAGTATCCGTTATAAGGCTTTGTAACCAATGTTTCTCAACCTACGTCTTTAGCAAATAAAAAGACGCTGATTAATATCAGTGAGCCCGCAATATTCCATGAATGTTGGTCAGAGGATTCTTTGGTGCAACAGCTGTCACTTTGACATCTCAATGTTAGCGCAGTTAAACGATTGCATAGGAGGCTTATTACATTTAGGACCGAACGTTATTACATTTAGGACTTTATTACATTTAGGACAGTTATTACATTTAGGACTTCAACAGGGCCTTTGTATCTGTCTTGAAAATGTATCTCATAAATAACAGATATGTCAAGAGTTATATGACCAGTTGACGTTTCGAAAGAGAAATGGGCCCTATTTGATATTAAATCACTAGCTCCACTTGTGAGAAATCCTACTATTATACTATTACTATTATCATGCGAAAGGTAAATATATAGATGAAGCCAGGCCTAAAAGTGGATCTCGCATTTTTTTCTCCCCGCACGCTTCAAGGGCACAACGCCTTGCCCCGGCCGGGACTAGAACCTGGGTCGTCCTGTATTCAAAAAAGTTAACATCACCAACATTAATCACTCATTGCCTGTCATATTAAGACCTTATTGATACGTCTTAAGTAAAAGTTTTCCTATCAGCATATTTCTTGTTAACCTCATCTTTATCACGGTTTTCACTGCTGTCATAATCTGGTATTAACAACCTGCATTTTAATGTTTGGGGTAACAGATTGTCCATAGCTATTTTCTTGCCTGTAGCGTGTTTCATCTGCCTTAAGGTTACAACTTCATTATCATATTGTGTTCTACTGAGGTCATAAATCGTCTTACCGTCAGCATCCCATCTGTTACCAATTCCCAATTCCAACAATTGGTTATCATCACTTTTCTTTCTGTATCTTTTCTCACTAGATACCCTATTAACAGCATTAGTATTTGAGAAGTGAGTGTGTGCAAGGTCTTATTACGGTTGTTATTTGTGTTTCTATCACCTTTTTACTTCCGTTTCACTTTTCAAAGCTGACTTAAAACTTTGCACACAGTGCTCGGCTAGACCATTGCTAGCAGGATGGTATGTTGCAAGTGAAAGATGTTTGCTTCCGTATCTCTTGAGGAACATCTGAAAGTCCTCAGATATAAACTGTGGCCCATTGTCACTAACTTACTGGGATGGTACACCATATCTAGTGAATAGACTCTGCAATTTCTCAATGGTTTTCGTTGAGGTCGTGGTGTCCATTTTTTCTATTTCCATTCTTCTCGAATGGGCATCCATAACAATCAAAAACATGCAGCCAATGAAAGGTCCGTAAAAATCAATATGGATTCACTGCCAGGGTGCGGACTGCCATTCCCATAGTTGTACAGGTGCGGTACTAGGTTCAGCCTTGCAGCTTTCCCGATTTCCTTGTCGATTCCTTGCCACCTGATATAGCTTTTTGCTAGGGCCTTCATGTTCACTACTCCAAGATGTCCTCGATGGAGTTCTTCAAGCACTTGTGGACAAAGTTTTGAGGGTACTATGACTCTGATTCCTCACATCAAACAGCCTGAGTGTACTGTTATCTCATCCCTGCGAGTGTAGAAGGGGTCGAGTAAAGGAACATGGCTGCTTAGCCATCCTTTAGTCACCATCTCATGGACTTGCTCAAGACAGTGTCCCTTTAGGTTTCTCTTCGGACGTTTTCAACTATGATTGGTAACGGCTCAAACTGTATCTTATTGAAAACATTCACTGGATTCACAGCTTCTCCTGTTTTTTTTATTTTAAGTGGCAGCCGAGAAAGGCCATCTGCATTGCTGTACACTTTAGTGTACAGTTTAGTGTACTGTACACTTTAGTGTTCTTCTACCCGATTGGTTGGTCGTAGCCAGTCAGGAATAATGCATAGCGCTGGAAGGCTCTTGTGTGGATGGAAGACAGGCACAATCGGTGTGGCCCATTCACTTCACTCCACTTTACTGAGAAACCCTCATTCTAAAGTCTTATAGCTCTTCCTCCACCTTTGGCTTAAATGCATGCGGTATCAGTCTGGCCTCGAGGAAGCATCCTTTGCTATTGTCTTGAAGAGTTAACTTTGTTTTAGCTGATGTAAAGGTGACCAGTTTATTTTAAAAAATATCTGAGTACTTCTTTAGGATAACGTCCAAACGTTCTTTTGGACTTGACGTAGCTAGTGAGGCCTGCAGCAACTTGCTAGCACACCAGTTTAGGCGTATCATACGTAGCTAATCTTCTTCTCAAGATACAGTTCCAGCAACTCTCTTTGGGTTTGAGAATTCACGGGTACTTTGAGCACTTCCAATAGCATGTTTGCTCCAGTATAGGTTTTCAAGGACTGTCCAGTGTTGTGCACGGGAAGCCTGTAAAATTTCTGTTGGTAGAGGTCAAACGAGATGATCAACACAGCCCAGCCTGTGTCCAGTTCCATCTTAAGTGGTTTACCATCAACATCCAAATCAGCCCAAGAAATATCGTTGCTCTTCTACCTCACAATGTGTACCTCGAGGGTGGCTAAGATGTCTTTATGAGCATCAACATCAACCTCAACAGCATGTACCTCAGGGGTTTTGGTTGCTTGCTTAGGCTTGCCTTGCCTGCCGAGTATGGCCCTGTTTTCCATAGTGGTAGCAAATCTCGTCCTTGTGAAAACGATTGTGTGTCATGTGTGTTCCCAGCACAGCGATAGCAATGGGAAGTGATCGTCGGTTTTGTTGGTGTTAGTTAGTTATGTTAAGTCAACTTGTCAACGCGAAAGACTGGGTTGGAGTTGAGCTTAGTTTGTAATTCTGAACCATTGCAGATGGCAGTTTCCATCATTTCAGCAATCTCCCCAGCTTTGGAATACTACAGTTTGGCTTCTGACAGTAATCGCTTTTGGATCTGAATATTTCGGAGTCCAGAGACGAGTTTATCTGGTAGGATTTCGTTCAGATTCCCGCCAAAATGTGTGTCGGACGCTTTGTTAGCTCGGTAACGTAAGACAAAATGCCATCTACTTCATGTTTGTTTCTCTTGTAGAAAAGAAATCTCCCCACTATTTCCAAGAGTTTCGGGCTCAAATACTCCTGGAAAGTGGAAACTATTAGTCAAGGAGCCAGACCCAGCAAAAAATGGTTTCGTTCAACCCACCCGACAGAAAAGGTTTAACAGCTGATTCTGATAGACCAACACCTGCTCTTCAAGATAAGATACTATGTAGTCCCGAATTGTGGTACCCCTGACGAGATAGATGGAGCTTTATACCATGACATGGCACTCAGCATACAGACGAGGCTCAAACAGAAATTGACCTCAAATTTCATCTTCTTCCGCTAAAGTGCCCCAAAGAGGCATTAGGACCAAAAGGAGATAACGATACTCAGGGTCCGAAAGGTTACAAAGGAGATACCGGTCCTCAAGGTCCTAGGTGTGATAAAGATGACATTGGTTTTAGACGTCAAAAAGGTGATAGAGGGTATGCCAATACACTCTGAACATGCGCAGTCATGCGCTCTTCTAAACGTGTCCGTTCGAACCAAAGACATGAGAGTGGCGACGAGGTAAAATTCAACAAATTATGACCACTATCTGGAGGATAGAGAGTTTTGATGATGCAAAAGAGAACTGGGAAACATATTTGGAACGAGCAGAACAGTTTTTCTTGGCGAACGACATCCATAACAACCATAAAGTGCAAACTTTGTTGAACTTGATCGACGGGAAAATTTACACTGTGCTGAGGGATCTTCTTGCACCTGAGAAGCCAACTACAAAGTCCTTTCAATTGGTAGTTGCCACTCTCCAGGAGCATTTGAGCCCGGAGCCCTCAGAAATTTCGGAAAGATTTCGTTTCTACAAGAGAAACCAACAAGAAAGAGAAAGCATTTTGTCTAACGTGGCCAAGCTAAGGAAGCTTGCGACACACTGTAATTTTGGCGGGAATCTGGACGAAGCGCTACGAGACAGACTGGTCTGTGGACTCCGAAATATGCAGATCCAAAAGCGATTACTGTCAGAAGCCAAACTGAAGTATTCTAAAGCTGTGAAGATTGTTGCAGCAACGGAAACTGCCATCTGCGATGGTTCAGGATTACAAAGTGAGCTAAACTCCAACCCAGTCCCTTGCGTTGACAAGTTAACTGAACACAACAAACCAACACCGACGAAACCGGCGATCACCCCCATTACTACCGCTGTGGTGGGAACACACATATGATACACAATCGTATTTACAAGGACCAGATTTGCCACCACTGTGGAAAACAGGGCCATATTCAGCGGGTTTGGTGTTCCAAACAGCAAGCCAAGCCTAAGCAAGCAACCAAAACCCCTGAGGTGCATGCTGTCAAGGTTGATGCTTATGAAGACATCTTAGCCACCTTCGAGGTACACAATGTGAGAAGTCAGAGCAATAATATTATCTGGGTTGATTTGGATGTTGATGATAAACCACTTAAGATGGAACTGGACACAGGTTGGGCTGTGTCGATCATCTTGTTTGACCTCTATCAGCAGAAATTTAACAGGCTTCCCGTGCACAACACTGGACTGTTCTTTAAAACCTACGCTGGGGAAAACATTATGTCAGTGGAAGTACTCAAAGTATCCTTGGATTGCCAAACCCAAAGAGAGGTGCTGGACCTGTATGTTGTCAAGAATAAGGGTCCTGCTCTTTTGGGAAGAGATTGGCTATGCAAGATACGCCTAGACTGGTGCTCTATCAAGTTTTTGCAGGCTTCACTAACTACCTCAAAGCCTAAAAAGCGTTTGGACGTTATGCTAGACAAGTACGCAAATGGTTTTAAAAATAAACTGAGCACCTCTACGTCAGCTAAAGCGAGTGTAACTCTTAAAGACGATAGCCAAGCACGCTTCCTTAAGGCCAGACTGATGCCGTATGCATTAAAGCAGAAGATGGAGGAAGAACTGCGAAGACTCCAGAATGAAGGTATTCTCACTAAAGGGGAGTGGAGTGAATGGGCACATCGATTGACTTTTCCAGTCTTTCTTCGGAAGAGTGGTCGGCACAAAAACTCTCAAAACGGCCGACAAAGGCGGCGCAGTTGTGTTTTGGCGGACTGACCTCTACCAAAAAGAAGCTTCGCGGCAACTTTCTGATACCTCCTTTTATGCTAAAGTCGACAAAGGTCTTACTTTAATTAACTAAAATATTGTCAAAAATACGATTAACGATCTTATAGCTAAACAAGAATTGCCGGCCACCAGTAAAAATCTCATCATTACCACTCCTAGAACTTGGTGTATTTGCTTTTTACCTAAAATCCTTAAAACCTAACAACCCAGGTCGACCCATCGTTTCTGCCTGCAGTTGTCCCACCGAACTTATTTCCAGCTTTTGAGACAAAATTATGGCACCCATCGTCAAAACTTTACCATTTTACAGTAAGGACAGCCAACACGCACTTGAAATTTTTCGTGACTTTAATTTCCTCGGCCAGAACCAACTTATTTTAACTATGGATATTACATCTCTTTATACTGTCATTCCCAATGACGAAGGTCTCCGGGCTCTCAAACATTTTTTCGACCATCACACTGTCAATGAACCTAGCTCTAAAACACGCAGTGTGAGTTTTCGATAAACGTGGCTATCCTGTTTCTGTCATTCAAGCGGGCCACCACTGTGTCCAACTAATTGATCGACAGTCAGCACTACAAACGGATGAGAGGGAAAACATAAACCGCACTCCATTCATTCTCACATTTCACCCTCACAACCATGCGGTTAAATCTATCGTCCAAAACGATTCAGAGACTGGTACTATCTTTTCGCAACCACACTTATTTCACTCAAACGTGACAAAAACATAGGCAACTTTTTTGTCAGAAGTTCATTTCAAACCAATGACCAATCTGGAACTTTCAAATGAGCTCGCTCACGATGCAAAACTTGTCCTTTCATTCATAAAGTAGAGAAAATATCGGGACCCAAGAGATCCATTAAGATCACTGATCACTTTGCGTGTACCTCCGCTAGCGTCATTTACTGCATAACTTGCACTTATTGCAATAAGTTATACATTGGCGAAACAGGAAGACAACTATAGAAAGAAATGACAAGGACGCAAATCAGTCGCAAGGCAATTTAATCTCCCTAATCATTCAAAAGAACATATGGCAGTTTGCGGCCTTTCCTTACATCTAAGCAGTTCGGAAAGCCGCAAAACACTAGAACAAAAATTCATCTTTCAAATCGGCACTCTTAATCCCCACGGTATCAAAGAGCGCTTTTTATTTAACTTATTTATTCCTGTTTTTTCGTCACCATATTCCCACCAATAGCGTGGCTCCACTTTCTACGTATAAACCCACACACAACCCACAATTCCTCCAATCGCTCTGACGAAGCGCTAATGCTCGAAACGTCAGCTTTTGTCATCCTTTACGTTGGCTAATTTACGTTTTCAACTCAGTTGTTAACACTAAATTACCTGCTATACTCTCCCACCGACGCAAAACCAGTTTCTTTAGAAACTTACCCCCTTTATTCACACCGATTGTGCCTGTCCTTCAGAAAGATGGTTCCTTCAGACTTTGTGGTGATTACAAGGTCACAGTGAGTCCAGGTAAGGAGCTGGTCACAGTGTTCGTAGAGTCCCTACTATTAATCTCCGTCCGTTAACTTAGCCGAGCTTAGATCACCAAACGAGGTTGTACTGACCCCAAACCATAATTTTGCTGGGGCTAAACGGGAGAACAGGTGGCCAATGAATCTGTCGAAAGCACTTCTATTTTTAAGACGTCAAAGATAATAATAATAAGTCTTTATTAAGCACTCTAAACAACAAACGTGTTTAGTTACAATGATATGAAATCAGCAAGTATAAAACTAATAAACTAACTAAATTACTAACTGAATAACTAATAAGAGAACAAACATCTATTAATAAAGGTCCTTTTGAAACGTTCAGTTCTGACAAGCGGGAGAATATAATTATGGCGTCTCTTACGTAGCGTATCCATTGTTCGCTCTGGTGGCAAAAGGTCATCTAAAGCTGTTGGAAAATCGCTGTCGGTGATCTTGGCCCACAACTTCTTATCTTTTAGAATGATAATATTTTCAATCGAAAAAAGCTCTTTACAGTAGCCAAGCTTAAAAGCTCTCTTGAACAGCCTGTCTATGCGACTCAGATACTTATGATAATACGCGCAGCCCCATACTTCTACAGCATATGTAAATATAGGTAGAATAAGACTGATAAAGAGAAGATGAAGATGATCCAGCGGCAGTCCATAGAATTTACAAACACGTAAGATGTACAGACGACTACTGGCTTTCGATATAATAATATCAAAATGTAAGTCCCAGTTACACGGATCAGATTGAAAAGTTACACCCAACAACTTCAGACATGGTTTACGCTCTATAGAAACCAGAGGAGCAGGTAAGGCCTTAGTGGATTTGGATTTGCCTCTAAGAAGCATCTCCCACGTTTTCTTGAAGTTTAGTTGCATACGATTAGCAGATGTCCATGCGACGATCGATCGGACCTCCTCAGCTGCTAAATTGCCGTTATTAGCCAGCGATTTTACTGGAATACTTAATGTTAAATCATCAGCATATTTCACAAGTAAATTCTGATTTGGTAGAATGGCCTTAATATCATTGACCATAATAGAAAATGTATAGGGCCTAAAACTGTCCCCTGAGGGACACCTCTATTGATATTTACATAGTCCGTGACAATGGCATCAACAACAACTCTTTGTTTCCTGTTCTGTAAAAACTAATAATCCAATTGGTCACGTATGGATTTATATCAAGTGTTTTCAACTTAGAGCAGAGGATATCATGAGGGACCGAATCAAAAGCTTTGCTGAAATCAAAAGAGAAGATTCTAACACAATCAAAACCCGACTCAAGCCATTTCAGCCAAGCATATTGACACTTAATTAAGGCCATTGTCGTATTGTGGCCTTTGCGGTATGCAAACTGGTCGAAGCTAATGAAGTTCTTCATATATTGAGATAATTCTTGTCTGTATACAAGACGTTCAAAAACCCTCATTATTACATTAGTCAGCGAAATAGGCCGCAACTGTGTGCAATTTTTAAAGTTGGGCTCTTTAGGCAAGGGAGTTATGTCGGCCAATTTCCAAAGATCAGGCACAATGTGATTTTCCAAAGAACAGTTGAAAATATGGGTAACAACAGGAGCGAGGTCGTACGCAAACTCTTTCCAAAACCAGTACGGGATTCCATCTGGACCAGAGGCAGTTCTTTTTAATTTCAGTAGACTCCTGGTAACACTGGAGACCGTTAAAACAGGCATCTCGCTTGATTCCGGGATAGTGACAGTGTCAATGGGTTTATAAAGGGGATCAGTGTTAATGGAACAGAAAAATTATTGATCTCGCTCGGGGAGATAATTGAGCTTACTTGCGAGTTGGTAGACTTCCTTCCTGTCAGGGAATTGACTGTTGACCACCAAGATTTGGATCCTGCACTATGTTTCTCAAAATTCCCTTTAACTGCTCGAACTTGATTATCTCTGATCAACTTGTTGATTTTCTCTTGAAGAGTTTGGATCTCAATCGAAACAGAATTTCCTGACATGTTACTTCGCCGAATCAATTTTCGCCGTTGGTCCAGTAGATGTTTGATTAGAGGAGAAAAGAACGGAGGGTCCCTATTAGACACACGTACTGATATACCCGGAAAACACTCATCAAACATGGTCTTAATCTTGGTACAAAAAAGATTAAGTTTTCCATTCACATCTCCGCATTGATAAACATTGTCCCTGTTATGAAACTTCAACAGTTTATCCATATCCAGTTTATGATGATCACGAACATCTCTGAACATCACAGTTTTCCTTTCAGCCTTAAGTGGGATTCTGGGATATACCAGGACCACAGAGTGGTCAGATCGAACTAGTCCTTGAGTGACCGATACTTTCCTCCAAAAATGTGGGACGTTAGTAATCAAAACATCCAAAATTTTGTTCTTTCTTGTCGGTGTATTTACCATCTGGAATAAATTTAGTTGTGTAAGAAAATCATTGTAATCTAGCTGATTGAGGTCACCACAAATTATAAGGTTGCTGTTAGGATTACCTGTCAATAAATGATCACAACTATTTGTTAGATGTTCCAATAAATCATCAGGACAATATGGCGGATCTGGAGGATGATAAACAGCAGCCACATAAAAGCTTGAGTTGGGAGTTGTAATTTTAGCCCACAAACATTCAAAGGCATTATAAAAACGCTGTCTAATCGTTCCAACAACCAATCGCTCCTACAGACAATAGCAACACCACCGCCTGACCGGTCAGTTCTATCCTTTCGCAAAATTGAGTAATCCTTCGGACGAACGAGATGAGATGGAAAATTTGGTTTTAAGCCATGTCTCGGAGATGATGCAAATATCGCAGTTGTTTGAGTGCAATTCCATATGCAAAGCAGAAGCAGCATCAACTTTCACAAGTGATCTTGCATTAATGACCATACATTTGGGGATTATTCGGGGTAAAGAAGAAGAGTGAGTAGAAATGAAATGCAAATTTGTATCCTTGGGTCGAAGTCGTGCGCGTTTGGTCGTTGATAAAAACAGTGGTCAGTGACACGAACTGGAATCTTGTGATGTTGTTGACGAGATCCAAATCTAGAATTAACACCAGCTCTACGACCTCTAGCTCTATAAATTCCCAATGACTTTAAGCGATGAATAAGATAATAATCCAGTTTAACCTTAGGACAACAGGAGCGAAGTTGAAATAAATTACGTCGACTGAAAGAAAATCTAGGTCTTGAAGTTTGAAGTGAAGCAGTCGGCATGTAGTTAAAATTTTCCGGACCCGGGTTAATTTCAACATCCACTGCAATAGATAGGTCCTTGATGAAACCTCTTTCAGACAGAGCAGCAACCGTCGAACCATGCTTTGACCATTTGGTGATCGGTAACTTAGTTGAGCGTCTTGCAACAGCAAGGTCTTGACCGCAGCGAGAAGCAGAAAATAGCTTTCGACTGACGCTAAAAGGGCCTTTAAAGGTAGATGGAGGCGAACAGATTGAATTGTGCTTGTCAAGATACTGAACGAACAAGGTAACAAAGCACAAAAGCTTAAAAAAACAACAACGACGACAGTAAGCGGCAGCCATCTTGGCGCACATACATTAACGACGTCAAAGATGGTGATTGGAAGAAATTGCGCAAAGAATGTGTTCCTGCCCTTAAGAACCGATCAAAGTGGAATTCAGAATCCCGACACCTTAAGCCGCTCATAGAAACTGACATGCCAGATGTCAGCGATTTTATACGCCGGTCGCGGCGATCAGTGCTGAAAACCGTCATCGCTGCAGCAAGCAAACCTGCCGAGTTTCGTCGATCAACGAACAAAATGGCCTAGTGTTTCGCTGGCGTAGGAATTGGAGATGTAGACTTTGTGACTATGATCGACACTCCAAAACAAAGTTGACCATGAGGACAATTTGTTGCAGTGTATCATGGATGTAATGGCTACATCCGTGTGGCTTTTAAAATTTTGAGTATGTAGCCAAGGTTAGCTGAAACGTCTTATCTGTATTTCAGAAACATGCTATGGGATGGAAAATGTTTTAAAATAAAAGCGAACTGACGTGACGCGTGACGCGTGACGCGTGCTCAGACATTTAAAATTTGGAAGCTCGTGCAAAACGACTGTGCGTAGGACTGTGGGGTATGTGAGTAGCCGTATTTTTCTGTTTTCTCTTTCCTTGCTAGGGTCGCACTTTTTAGCAATTTTGCGTTTGCAAGTTATTTCATGCATCGTAAACTCGCAGAGTTTTTATTTCAATTTAATACCGCTTACGAACGCTAAGATAGATTCGAAATAGACTACCAATTTTTTCTTAGAAAGGTAAAGTGGAATTCTCTTTTTCCTTTTGTTTTCTTTTCCTTTCTTGGGAATTCTCGTAAAATTTAAACAGTAATTAGTAATATGTTATGCACGCCACTGACAAATCACGATAGTTTGCTTAACCTTGTCGAATAACTGTCAAGAAGTCTCTTAAGCCGAGGACATATTTGGTGAGTTAATTCGTCGATCGCAGCGAATCTGGTTGCCAGCGAAAATGGCCGATTTCTGACACGCCAGATATCGGGACTTACGGGACTATACGCCAATCGCAGCGACCAGAAAACTCGCGCCACTCTCTCGACCAATCAGATACAAACCTTAAACCAATCACCACTTGGTCCCTAACGTTTTCCCGCACTTCAAGTTGTTTGATTGGTTTTATTTTGAGTTCTCATCTTCAAGGCATTTGCTGTCCATCTGATTTGCTGTTGTGGTTACTTTGGTTTCCTTTTACGATATTTTGCTGAAAAGCGTACTATATCGTAATTCAATGAGATCAGCAGATCCGCAACCTTCTTTGCGATATTTACCGATTTAACTCCACTTATTGAGATAGCATGTATCAAAAAGTTCGTGCGGGGGAATAGTTGATATGTTGAGGCCATGGTTTTCTGTTTGCAAGACGCTCAATGCTAAGCGCTGAGGATATTTCCTGTCGACGTTTACCATTGTTTATCTTAAAAGTTATTTTGTATTAGAAGTTTTTAATTTCTTGTTTTTTAAGTTAAAGAATAAATTGTCGCAACTGTTATGTTGTTTCATTTACTTTAGCCTGAAAAAAAAACATCCCGAATCTAATTCTCGAAAGCCATTTTGCCGATAGTTTTATCAGTTATTTGAAGATTTGGTTTTTGCCTCATAAACATCTTATTTCCTTTTCACCCAAGGTCGCACAAAGAGCGCACTGCAAATGATGGGAACAAAAACTACCCGTTACACACAAACCGTACATTCTGTTGAAACTCGAAACTCGTTTGGAGGCTGAGTTAAGTGTTGAAAAGGTAGCGTAAAATTAGCGTCCTCGAAAATGACGTTTAAAACTGTCTGTTATAGAATTAAACTGGATAAAGATATTAACAATTACATTACAAAACATGCCGGAACTAACCTCTCCCTACTTTTCCTGCTATTTTCTGATGAAATTTAGTTTTGTTTTATTAAACTTTGTCACTAAACAATTTCCTGACTCACTTCAATGTACTTCTGCGAAAACTTCCTTTTTTTGACGTAAGGTGATACAAAAATTTGCGCGCGACAGACAAGGTGACGAGATTCCACGCATGAGAAGTCTTTGTATTGATCTAGATACAGTCGCTTTCGTGTTCAAATTTTGAATTTTGCAATGCTTACGTCGAACATATGAAGATATCAAATATTGTGCGTGAACATTGTGCAAATGGAATTAAAATTTTACCAATGGGTTCAGACTTCAAAAGCAAAACCAGTAAAGCTAGTTTAGCTTTTGACAAGTGGGAATGACCTAAGGATTAAGAAAACGGAGAGGTGGATCAAATGAATGATTCTGATTTCGTTTCCATTTTCAACTCTGAGTTCAATCAAGGCGATCCAATTTCGAATTGCCTAAGCGTCGAGTTGCTCAGAGTAAAATCGTGTAAGCAAGAGTTCAAGAAGGTTCCAATTACCCAAGGTAATTGGTTTGTGGTAGTTTTTTTCTGTGGCAGATCTATGGTAGGATTTGACCGGCGTTCTCTTTTCATGGTCAACGCAAAGCGACAATTTCATTAATTCTTGAAATGCTTGAAACGTTTGACATTTTCCGTATCTCTAAGCATTATATGAGTTGCCAGAAATCGGATCTTTGTGTTTGCGCTAGGTTGTTTCGACACGAAAATACATGATTTTGGTAAGATATCATCGCTTTTTCGCCGCCAGCTTATCACAAATGGATTTACGTAATGTTGATAGAAAGGAAGCGTTCGTTTTGGTGTGATTAGCCATGAAATATGTCATAAAATCTACCGATTTACTTCCTAACTTGCGTAAGGTTTATTGTGAAATTGACATCTTGCTATGGTCTCAAAATATATCACATAAACTAAACTTTACTGCAACAATTTGAAATAGTAATTGCCAACGACACATAGCAGAACAACAGAACTGAATGCACGGGCTGAGCGCTTACCGTAAAGGCTCAGACGCGGATCCTCGGTGCCGCTTACATTTAAAGATTCAAGATGACGCGAATACTACCGGAGTTTTTGGAAAGTTCTCAGGGAAATTCTTCATGATAAGTGGCCGACTTCTGGACTTCTAACCCTCATTTGCAAGCTTACATACCTGGAACTAGAACTGTACAGGAAACCATGCCAAGGGCAAGGTGAGCGCACGAATAAAAGATAACTCTTTCTTCCCTTATAAAGTAGCTACATCAATCAAAACCTCGTTGCTGAGCGGAACTTGGAACTGTGCACTAATTAAATCCGCGGGGAAAAACTGAGCACATCCCACCACGCAAAATCGCGTAGTAATTCTCGGGAATTTAATTCCTCAGGGACTTCGGGTTGTTCACAGCACCTTCAGCGTTTCAGTCTTTCTTTAGGTAAGCATTCAGTTGTGTAATCCGTTATAGATCACTAAAAGTCATTTTACCTCGGTTTTACTCAGTATGCCACTTTAGGCTTATGTGCGGTGTAGATCTTTGTCCTACTAACAACTTCTATTATGGATCTTTTTCGCTGGCTTAAACGTCATTTTTGGTTATTTTCTGGCCATTAGTTAAGGTTATGGTGGGTTTCTTTTTTAGGTCAGTTTAGGTCATTGTGCACATTAGTCAAGGTCATTTTAAGTCATTCCTTGTTTTAACTACTGTTTTAAAAAAATTGTGAATAGCCTGCTTTTCTACTTATTAACATGTAAACTACGGCGGCTAAAAATATGTCTTCAAAGGAGAAAAGTCGTTATTAGCGGAAATGGTAATTGATTTTACCCAGCTGTTGCTTTTTGAAGGGATGAAACAAGCGACGAGAAACACGAGGAGACCAGTAGGTGGAGTTCCAGTTTATTTCAAAAACATTTAAAAGTTTTTTGGGCAGCCACCCTTAGCTATTTTCAACTACAAAGCCAGTCACTGTTTATTCAACACTTAAATTTTCTACAATGATTTATTCGGCTGAGCTAACCACCTAACCACCGGCTAATCACCTTGTCGTAGTAGTTCACTTTTACTCCACAATCCATTAAAATGCTGCGCTCAGTTGCCAAAGTATCCCACGGAATCGCCTTTAGTCGTCTTGCTCGGACAACATTTTTTGTTGACTAAAACTCCATCGTGAGTCCCTTTCTAATAATACAGGCATTTTTTGTTGGTATTCAAATTAAACTTTTTCCAAATTTCTTTTACTCTGCGCACAATACTTTGACGTTCGCAACTGTTGGCGCTAAAGAAATTTATGCCCGCAAATGCAAATCTGAGGGTCTTAATGGGGTTAACTACTAACCGTAAAACAGCCATAAATTTTTGCCGTGAGGCGTAAAATTTGACAAATTTTAATCGTCAGTCGTGAAAAGAAGTTTACCGTAACCGATAGCCGTAAAAGCCATCACCCCATTGAGGCCCTCAAACCGTGTTTGTTTCAGTAAAAACTCTATTTTCTTCCTTTGTCTACTTAAATCTTGTTCTAATCAGCTTTTCCAAAATTCTTCCTCATCAATTTTAAAAGTAAAACAGTACAAGTCCTATAATTTTGATCGATCTTTCCAAGAGCTTTCATTCCGCTCCAACAACATTTCTAAAAAGGCAACGAAGCGAGAAGCAAATCGGATCTGGTACATTGTGACATGACGCCTATCTGACGAATGATGTCAAGGCTCTTGCTGGAACTGGGGCACTTCACAAATATGTTTTCAGTATTAGGTTTTGTTAAAGAGTTGGACTATGTACCTCATCGATGGTTATTGTTAACGGTTGCGTTCACTCGAGAATAATCCAAATATGGCTAGAGAAAAAGTTCTTAAAGAGAGCTCAAGCTGCGCTATCCAAAGATTCTTTCCTCGTTCAGGTGTTAATTATACTTGTAGATGTCATGTTATTTTAAGTCAATTAAACAAAGCTGTGGGTTTCAGTATTTGATCAAACAGACAAAAAGTGTTTGGTTAGATGTGCAAATCAGTTGCCTTCAAATTTTCCTAGTTATTCGAAAGTTATATGGTGGCTTTCAATGCCAATGTAGGAGTTCTGATCAAACTTGGTTGCTCAGTGGAAATATTGTGCCTTCAAATGCCTCAATTTTTGGACTTTGTCATAACTAGGTTAGGTTCCCTTTACTTTAGGGCGAGGATAGGGAAGAAATGAAATGAACAAGTTAAAACAGTTCAATGTTCCTGAAGTCTGATAGATATAGAACATAACCCAGTGAATTGGAATTACAGATGGCATTTATGTCTGTCACAGTAACTTGTATTTCATTGTGCAAAAAATACGGGAAAAGGATGTTTTCCCAAGGGGAACCCATTTTGATATAGATTTGAGCATTATCAATCCACCCGAATCCGCCTGATTTTCTCGTGCATTTCAAGAAATTTTTCAGTATAACCCTGGAAAAAAAAGCAATCAATAAAAAACAGAGCTAGATCAAATTTATTTTAAAAAATAATTACATTATAATAGAAAACAATCTTAAAATTGCGACAATGGTGTGCTGTGCTAATTCATTTTTGAAAATACAAAGTTTTCAGATTTATAATGTCAGAGTACTAGAATAGAAATATTATTGTGAAGAAACTTTTCAGTGACGTGCTGCAATGATACCAAGTTTTTGGAATAAAAATGAAGTGAGTAGCAGAAAATTGAGTATAAATTTGACAAAGAATTATGAAAATCTGTCATTTAAATTAACTAACATTAAAAGAGCTACATTATGTGTTAGATTATAGGAAAGAATATAGACATGAAAATAATCCTAAAATGAAAACCATGACGTCTGAAGTAATTCAAAACAGATACGGTTGAAAGCTTACTTTTCAAAGGTTGTCAGTATAAATCTGAGAAAAAGATATTAAAATCAAACATTAAAAGAAACACTTGCAAAATGAATGAATTCAGCACAGTTAAAGAAAATTTTGAGTACAAAGCAATGAAATTTCAATATAACGAGAGTAGAAGCTGAAATGATAAAAATGATTAAAATAAGAGAAAAAAACTACAAATATGAAAGTAAGACTAAATGACAACCATGACGTGTTGCAATAATTCAGAACAGATAAGGTTTGAAAACTTATTAAAAGAAGGTTGTGAGTATAAAACTGAGAAAAAAAATTAATATCAGACATTCAAATAAACACTTTCAAAATATATGAAATTCGGCTTGGTTTTGTTTTCAGAAGATTCTAGCGCCAGACTATCAAATGTGTGGCCAAATATTAACTCTCCCAGAGAAGAAGGACTCGATACACAACATGGTGACCACATTCAACAGAATCAGCTGCATGTCAATGTACTGGGAAACCACCACATATCAATCCAACCAGACTGAAAAAAAAAAACATTATTCACGCTGGCTCCTCTCAATCACATGCACAAGGGTCACTGTTCCTACTTCGCTTTTTTAAAGATGGCAGCAGTTAGCTCGACCATTATCCTGCCTCTCTCGCCAAATTAGCCATTTGACCACACAACCTCGGCTGAATCGGCCGCCTCGGCCGACACAGTCAACAGGACTGTCTCATCCAGCACGACCCACGGAACTGCTAAAACACCTCTAAAGGTAGTAGAACGGATCCAATTGATGATGAGGAGTCAAAAAAACCTTCTGACAATACAAATGCGTAACGAATGGCAAGTTGTTAGCAGGGAAAAGAAAAAGATTTAAAACACAAAAACAAAGGAACAATGAGGACGGGACACAGTCCGATGCTAAGGTCTCCGTTAATTCCATTACTGTTGCCGCCAAAAATTCGATTGATTACGAATTCGTACTCTTCTTTTGTCACATTTCATCCAGGCCTTTTGTTCTGCGCGCATAACTTTCATCAATATTCTGTTACTCTTTCCTGAATAATTTTCTTTTGTTTATGTTGCTTGTATTAGTTCTTCACTGCGGATTTTATTCATTCGGATCAACCGTTTAAGTATTTGAACCGTGTAACTGTTTATACCGTCTCTATCGATCGCCTTATGCCGCTTTACGTCGCTTTACATCGTCCGTTTAATTTTGCAGTTGACTCAGATCTCGTGCGACGTTTGTAAGTGTCTTTTGTTTTCCTTAATTTTTATTTTCTCGTTTGTTAATTTCTTTACCTTGAATTGTGACAACTATAACTTGTAATCTATTTCTTGCAACCGGTTACATATTTATTACTTAACTTCGTTTCGTTTAGCCATTTTGGAAGTGAAGTTGGACATGTAACGAGCAACACTGATGTACAACCATATCAATTGGAGCTTCCTCAATAAAGACAAATATATGTTGTGGAAAGCTAGATAAAGCCGTTGGCCATCGAGCAGTGGTCAAACTATTCTGTAGGGCCACCATAAAAGCTATGAAGGACAACCTCAAAGCTAACCTGGAGTATTCGCCAAACCAAGTCGTTCTCTCTGTCGGCTCTAATAACGTTAAACATAAAAACTATTGCAAGATGTTGAATCGATCGTAGACAAATCGAAAATTCATCGGACGCCACCTCCATTATATCTAAGCTTACTTTTACAAGGGATGAATTCAATGGAGCAGTGAAAGATGCGAATAGACATCTAAAGAGCTACTGCCGTCAGAATGGATGGAAACTTATCCAGCATCTAAAAATCACAAAGAATGGCCTAAACAAGGGAGGACTGCATCTTAGTTATGAAGGTAATAAAAACATTTTTAACAACTTTAACGTGCTCTCCGCAGATTTTCTGCGTGCTCAGTGTATTAAATCCAACATTGAATCCCGTATACTGAATGAAAGCGGTAGAGAGGGTCCAATATAGGTTTGGCAGGATGCAGGATGAGGCTCAAAATCGAGGCGCGATTTGGGATACGAGATTCTTTAAAGGCGAGATGCGGGATGAAGATAGGAAGGCGAGACCGGGACATACTCCGATTCGAAGGCGGGATAGGGGTTGGGACGGGTATAGGCGAGCTCATAAAAAGTATTTCTTTGCCTTAGAAACGGGTTTGATTTATGCTCCCTTGTAAATTGAGGTTGACAGGCCTAAATGATTCCGTGGTACGTCCAGTTTTCTCTTTATTAGCTACAAATGCTTACACGAAACTCCTTGGTATATTCGGTTTTCTCACCCTCGTTATCATTTTTCGCTCACGAATATGTCTGAGTGAACACTTCTTTCTATACGACATTATCGGTTCTTTGAGGATTTCTCTTAGCAATGGTTGTTGCTGTACTAAATGCCACTTGCTCCTAAGGATTTCATACGGTTTGGAGATTTGGAACTGTTGGAGAGTATTGTCGGTCAGCTCAGGAAAGGGCTTGAACTTTATTACAAATGATGTATTTCTGTTATTAAAGTACGATGGAAACTACAATTGAAAGGATTTTCATACCCTAAGAAAAGCGCAAATGTAGTCATCTGGAAAGAAAAGGGGTAAGAGTACTTCTCAATTTCGTGAAATAAACAACAATAAGGAGCTCACCATTCTTCGCTTGCGAAATGTCAGCCGGAAAGAATGTAATCAGTATTATTTATAACTGAAATCATCATAACAGTAATAACAAAATTTATCTAGTGCCATTTCCATTTAGCCCAAGTGGCGCTTTACAATAAAAAAAAGAAGTAGAAAAGTAAGTCTAATCTACTTATGATGAACAAATATGTAAATACATGATTTAAGAATATTAATTAACGATTAAAAACATATGAATCTCTTGCGAGGTCCATATCTATTGCTAAGAAAAACAAAATAACAACAATAATTGTAAAAAATAAATCAAAATATTTTCAAAGTTAAAATGGATATAAATCTACTATGTGTGAATTTTAATTACATTCTGTGAAATCAAAATATTCTGATGGATAGATAAAGTATAATGAATAACGATAAAGATCCTATTCTATCGCACACGCACGCACACACGCATATATACATATGTAGATATTAAATGTCTCAAATTAAATGCTTTGTTAACGAGAAAGGTCTTAATGACGGTTTTAAGATTATTTATAGAGTAACATTGTCGTGCTTTATCAGAAGTGAATACCATAACATTAGGGTTGCACTTATAAAGGACCGCCCACCATAACGCTTTAGTTTTTCAAGTGATGGGACTTTTAAAAGATTTCGATCTGAAATCTCGAATGTTATCCGACTTCTCACTTTTTGTCATCAATCGTGCTGCAGAGTTGTGTACATTTTGGAAGCGATCCAATAGGAATTATGGAAGTCCATATAGTAGAGAGTTACGGCTGTTGAGCTTGCTAAAGATAAAAGCATGGATCAAAATTTCAGTATCTGATTTCGACAGACAGTTTCTTATTTTCGTTATATTACGTAAATAATAAAACGATGATTTGCATATGTATGCGACGTGCTTCTCCAGGGAGATTTTCTGATCAAAGATAGCACCAATATTTCTTGCAGAAAAAGAGGGCTCGACTCGATCCGTGTTTACTTTGATGTAGTCAATCACTGGTTGAGGACGGTGTTGTGCATTCAGCACAAGAAATTCTGTCTTGTCTTGGTTTAGTTTAAGCTTATTTTGTACCATCCATGAATCAATCTTGCCAAGACATGCCTTAATGCATGCTAAGGAGGCTTGTTGTTCACTGGGTATGGGTTTGAAAGCAAAATAAAGCTGAGTGTCGTCTGCGTATAAGTGATGTCCCATCCCATGACGCTTAATGATGTCAGCAAGTGGGGAGGTATATAGTACATACAGCATTGGGCCAAGTACGGATCCCAGGGGCACTCCACGTTGCAAGTCTTTGGTGTTAGACTTGACTCCGTCAATCACAACGTACTGTTTGCGGTCATGGTGGTAGGAATCCAGCCAATTCAGCACTTTTCCTTTGATTCCGAAACGTCTGGAGAGCCTACTTAAAAGTAGCTTGTGATCAACCGGTTATCTTCCCCTGATTTGACATCTACATCCTTTGGAAAGCAGTGTCCAGAGATACCCGGTGTATGTGTATTATTCTTGTAGCTAAAATCATTTGGCGCTCCGGCCACGCAATACGTTCGTCCTTTCTTCTAGATTTCCCCTCTCTCCACCATAGTTACCAGCATGTCTTCACAGTTTTCCACGTCACAGCTATGTAACAAGATTGTTCTAGCCAACACTTTTGGCCGCCAAATCGTACTTTCAATGCACAAAAAAATTGTCTATTTAGGAGAACTCGCTAGGCACTAAATGGATTATTTCTAATTTTAAATACAGCTATTAACCAGAAAATGCGAAAAGAGGAACTCGTGTCATAGGCACCTCGAAACAGGGATCTATACCTTTTATAAATCTCTAACAAAACAAATTTACACTTAGTCTTCCGAGTCCCAATCAAGCCCCTTACCCTTGAAATTACAAGGTTTTAATGATCTTGGAAATCTTGGACTGCGTCGGTTGACTCTTGACTTGGGGAACATTTTCAAGTAAAGATTTGATGTCGCTAGGGTTTTAGCTGCTGACGGCAGGATCGTAATGAAGCGGGGACGACCTCACGAGGACGAAAACCTGGAAGAAAAAATGATATCGAGTGAGTTACTTCCAGTTTACAGTGTTTGTGGCCGAGGGCGAAGCTTGGGAAACATACGGACATTCGATGAGCCAAACGTGGCGTGTCATCTTTTATTTGATACATCTTAAATTTATTCGTACAAACATTCTAATTCTTATGATAAAACACAAAAGCTTTGTGTTGTTTCAACATGTCCACCCTCCCGCCCTGTACAACCCATGTCATTTGACTGTCGTCCGTGCCCAGGGAGTAAGGAACTAAAAAACCTTACACTCCCGTGCTGGTTAATTTGAACCAGAGGTGTCAAGTGTTTCTAAAGGGAATGAGAGGTGTTGAACTCGCTTTTTTGAAAGAATAGAACATACTTAAAGATGGGCAAGGAACGTGTTGCTATGATCTTAATAGTTGTCACTGGCTTTACAGAAATTTAAAGATCACATTTAATAGTGACGATACAAGTAGATTTGCTCTCACACTGCAGTGATGCACTCTGTATCAGAGGCATCCGCATCGTTATGAAACGTGACCATTTTGGTGTAAGGCCATACACTGTATCTTCTTTTTTGTCACCAATTAAACAAGTTTTAAAGTTTTTTTTAAATATTCAAATCAATCGCTTCTTAATGAATGGAAAGTCATGTTCCCTGATCTTGCCTTCTACAAAAAAAGTAAGTCCACACTGCCTTCGTGTGTCTTAGACAAGATGAAATTGCATGGTTACAGTAAATGGATGTCAATGGTTGTATCAGTGTGATAGAGTTCACTGCTTTTCAAAGAAGTTGTTTGATAGCCTGTTTAACGATTAGACATTGAGTTCTGAGTTTTCTAAGCAAATAAACCCTTTTAGCCATGTGGTGACATGGTTTGAAATGGGTAAACAAGAATTAAAAATGAATGCTCAAGTATGTGCTTCAGATGACATCTTATGGATGAAACTGCCTCTTCTTTTGCTGAAACTTTCATTTTCACAGATAATTCAGCACTTTAAGGACTGTGATATTAGAAATCGGCAACAAAGGAAATGAAGTTTGTAATTAAGATTACGAACACCTCAAGCTGGAAAGACAAACTTTTGAGTGAATGATCTTTGAAGGTCGTAATATGCAATATTCCAAAGACAACAAATGCTCTGTGAACATAGAGTCATAGTATCCCTGGATAGCCTGCCTCAAATTTTTCTTGAATCCATGTCTGAACATTTTTATCTTCAAGATAAATTTATGGCATTTTCCCTCTCTTTCTTCGCCCTTTTGGAAGACTTAAGCAAGCTTTTTTGCCCAGCCTTTCAGCATTTCCTGCTTTGGCCAGGACCACAGTTACTTAATGCCATCATGAATTTGGCACTTTGATCTTGAAAATTCCGGTGGAATTATTCAGTTATTGATTTCAAGGCTGGTGCATGTGTTGCTGATGGCGTCCCTGTGATTGATTAGGGTATAAAAGGTATTTGCAGTCCGAGGGTGGCAAAAGTAGTGGGCTTATCTTTGTTTTTTGGATTAACTTCGGCGGAATTCTTAGCTGGATAAATATTTGATAAATTTAATGGATTTATTAGGCAAAATATGCACACAAAATCATATTGGAGTTAGTAAGCTGAATTGCACAAAATTGAAAGTAATTTCTGAAAAAAATTTTACATTATGCATGGTCCTTAAAAACTACTATATATGATAAAATTTGCATTGTAAAATCTATGTTTATTAGTATCTAGTTTACTTATTAAGACTTAGTTTATGGAAAACTGATATTTACTCATTGAAAATCGTTTATGACTAGTTAAAACTAGGGATTTTCTATTCCATACACAGATGGTATAAAAGAACATTGATTTTGTAACTGTCAATTCTTGTGAGCAGTCTTTGGAAGGTTTGAGTTTTCCTTGTTCTGTATTTTGGTTGGTGCTTGAGTGGTAGCATTAAACTTGGTGTTTAAGGCAGACACATGAAGGCTCTCTCAAAGTGGAATGTAAAGAATAAAAAGGATCACTAGGCAAAGATATGTATAAAGTTGTGAGTGGGACGGAAGGGATTGCCACTTTCAGATAAGTTTATGGTATTAACTAAATGTCTTCATGATCTACCATTTGCTCCTTAATACCCTCAAGTCTCTAAGTAGGGAGATTGGGTGGGTGCATTAATTTCTCATCTGCATGTTTGGCCTGAATTAAAAATACTTTGCTTGTTGGTTAACTTGAACCTTCTTTGCCTTTGTGTCTTTCCAGTCTCCCAGAGTAACCATGCAGTAGTTTTTTCCTCTCCTAAAAGTCTACTCTGAGTAAATTTGCAATTAATGATGATAAAAGCTAATTATATTAGCTATCAGGAAAGAATAGACTAAATTACAAATAAAATTATATAGAATTACAACATCCTTTTAAAATATAAAAGTGTACACACTAATGAAAATTGAAATGTTTGAGTAAAAATATGCTCTATGATGATTTCTTTGGCAGCTAACAGTTCCATGATAAAATTGTAACACTGCAGAAGCCAAAGTGCCGGGAATTACTTTCACACCATGCTTTGGGCACTGAATCCGAACCAGAGAACTGATGCACTCATTTCAGTTCTGTGTTACTTAACATTATGAGGGTGGAGTGCAACAATTTCACAAAAATCTGGGGCAGGCAGTCATCCCTTTTACTGGTCAATGCTCTTCTTGCCAGTCGAATCAGGAATTCTTAAAAGGGGGACAAAATCTGTGTTGCTTTGCTGAATCTCCAGCTTGGATAACGTGGTGTAAGACGACTATCAAGTTCTTTTTTGTGGTGGAAACAGCTACGTTTATCTCACTATCTGATGGATTTGAGGTTGACAACATTCTGTGTAATGGCTAGACCATGGTATCTCTGAATCTGCTTTATTTGTTTGTCTGAGGTGGCACACCCTCCAGCTGGCTTTTTCATGTGAAAAACACTTGCCTCAAGGAAATCTCTGTGTATTAAATATACAAAAAAAGCAGAAAGCAAAAATAAATGATTGAATTACTAAACTAATTTAGAGTAGAGCAAACATTGCCAAATAATAAATCAACAACTATGTACTTACTGTGTTATACACACAGTCCAACAGAAACTTTACAACAAAGTTGAAACATTTTTCAGAAAACCATTTAGAACAGTTGAAGTTGACCACATCTTAACAGAGATAGTTGAGGAAAACTGGTTTAGATCTATTAGCTTATATCCTTGTTATTAAAATCCCTTTCTTCATCTGAGCTTTCTGATCAAGAGTCTGATAAAGCCAGTTTGGATCTAGACTCGCTGATTGGTCAATCAATGTCAAATTCAGAGAAAGATGACCTTATTGATGTATCAGGTGTTGCATAATCATAGTAATAATTATAATAATAGTAATGATAATTGTTATTTGTACTAATTGACCAGAAGCACCTATCAAAGTTGTTAATACATATGTAAATTACATTACAAGTTTAATATTAGTTAATTTAGGAACAAATCTGAGGTGTTTGAAAGCTAAAAGGAATGACTAAATGAAAAGGTCTTAACTCTACTCTTAAGGGAACTTAGGCATGCTGCACTTCTTATTTGGTATGGTTAATTGTTCCAGAGTGAGGGAGCAATGAATGAAAAAGTACAATTTCCATAGCAGTCAAGGTCATCCTCAGAGACCACTAACAATTCCTTGTTGGTGGAGTGGAGTGTCCAAGGTGAATTATTAATTAAGAAGTCTGCATCAACAACTTTACTCACATGGAATGTTTCTCTAGTTTGCTTTTCTTTTCTTTCTATAATGGTTTAGGACTTTTTACTGGTCATCTCGGAGGACAATTGCTACCACAAGAGAAAAGTCTTGGCAAGTTACTTTTCAGGTAGATTGTAGCTTGCTAGATATCTATCTCATGAGCTCCCCATCAAGACATGTGCCTCACGTAAAATTATACATAGATATACATATAGGAAGTCTGTGTTTTGATTTTTCTGTTGTACAGTGCTTGATGCATAGAAGTAGAGCGCAATATGCATAGAGATAGAGGGAAAAATGGAGACTATTCTTTCATCCCTACAAGCCTGTTTTGTGATTACTTACTCATCAGGGGATTCTATTGTTAAGAATATTCATAACCATCATTTATATAATTTACAAACTTGCATAAAGGGGTGGTGGTAAATTTCAATGCTTTGTTCAATTGTTACACAGTAATGCTTTGTTTCTGTGATGGCATGAGGACACAAGTTCATTACGTTTATTAAGCGATGATAATTCAGGTTGGTGGATGATAAATAATTTTTCTTTGAGGCAGAGGTTGCATCTTTTGCTTGCACTGTTGTAGGGTGATCTTGATGAAAGGATGTGCCATAAAATAAAGTGGTCAATGTTATTTTCTTTAAGGGTCCAGATATGTCTGCTGAGTTCGGTAGAGTTTCTGTGTTTTGTGTGTCAGAACGATGCGGTGTGGGTTCTGTTTCTAGTCTTGAAGTCGTTTTCTGTAAGTCCAATGTACGTTTCAGTGGTGCTGTTGTCCTTATGTGTGATGGTGGCCTGGTAGATTGGTGATGATTGGAGGCAGTTTCCATTAAGTAGGTATGTGTTCCTCTGTTGGCAGCTGTAAGTTTTGGTGTCTTTTGTGCTTGTATTATCTACATTGTTATCGATGTGTTGGGATGAATTTAAAATGTGTTTGTTGTGGTTGTTGATGATCTGTTTAGTGTTATACATGCAGCTGTAACAGATTTTGATTGTGTTACAATTAAAGATTCTTCTAAGTTTGTGGTCTTTCTGGAAGTGCTTGTCTACTAGGGCAAGAAATCTGTGTCCAATATCGGTGCTGACATTTTTGCTCAATGGTGGGTTGTGCCAGAGTATGTAGTTCTGTTGTCTGTCTTCTCGTTTGTTAGTTGTGGGTGGTTCGTAATGTAGAGTGGACAGGTATCCGCATTTTTTGAGTGCTTTTTGATATGGAGCCGCCCCTCCACATCGAAAAGCACTCAACGAATGCTTTTTGATATGGAGGGGCGGCTCCATATCAATAAGCACTCGAAGAATGCAGATACTGGTACACTCTACACTATGAACCACCCACAACTAACAAACAAAAAAACAGACAACGGAACAACAAACTCTGGTACAACCCCCCATTCAGCAAAAATGTTAGCACCAATATTGGACACAGATTCTTTGCCCTAGTAGACAAGCACTTCCAGAAAGACCATAAACTTAGAAGAATCCTTAATTGAAACACAATCAAAATTTGTTACAGCTACATGAATACCTCTAAACAGATCATCAACAACCACAACAAACGCATTTTAAAATCATCCCAACATATCGATTACACTGCAGATAACACAAGCACAAAAGACACCAAAACCTGCAGCTGCCAACGGGGGAACACATGCCTACGTAATGGAAACTGCCTCCAATCATTACTAATCTACCAAGCCACCATCACACATAAGGACAACGGCACCACTGAAACGTACATTGGACTTACAGAAAACGACTTCAAGACTAGATACAGAACCCACACCACATCATTCTGACACTCAAAACACAGAAACTCTACCGAACTCAGCAAACATATCTGGACCCTTAAAGAAAATAACATCGACCACTTTATTTATGGCACATCCTTCCATCAAGATCACCCTACAACAGTGCAAGCAAAAGATGCAACTTCTGCCTCAAAGAAAAATTACTTTTCATCCACCAACCTGAAATATCATCGCTTAATAAACGTTACTGAACTCGTGTCCTTATGCCATCACAGAAACAAAGCATTACTGTGTAACAGTTGAACAAAGCATTGAAATTACCACGCCCTCACGCAGATTTGCATCATAGGTGTGGATATGCTCATTATATATAATATATACATATAATTAAATATATAATATAATAGTAATAATAATAATAATATATAATATATAATATGGCTTAGATGATCCCACATATGTGAGATCATTTGGGGTGGCTATACTACCTTACCTCCATCCTAGCATCAACACTGCACTGATGAGGCCCAGAAGGCCGAAACAGTACTGTCTGCAGTTAGTTTTATAGATATATATATATATATAAAATGTTCCCTCTGGTTTACTTTGGAATTTATGGGAATAATCCAGGGGATGAAAAGATGGCAGAACAAAAGAAAAGTGCTCTTTGCAGTAACACAATGTTGTTTATTTTACCATGGTTTGAAAAAAAATAAAGGTTATATATTGACAAGTGGGCTTAAAACCCATTTGAGAGGTGAACTACATAGTTTAGGCAAGTATGCCTATTTAAAGAAAATGTTTGAATTTGGAAGGAAAATGCTTGTTATATGAGGGCTCAAAGTCGTTCATAGCATTATACAACTGTGTGGCGTTGCATACTAGCAGCTGTTTCTTAAAGAGGACAAACCTAGTCCCTGCAGGGTCGAGGAGATGTGTCGAACCTCTTAGTATTTGTCAGCATGGGAGTGGCAAATTTTTGCATAAGGTGCTACTTAAGAATGTCATTCATGTACGATTATATCGTTACCTATTACAAATAAGAAAGTAAGAAATTTATAAAAGCTTAAATTATGGTAGAAAAATCAAAATACAGTCTGGAATATCTCTACAAAGACAAGTCTAACCCCTTCTTCATCTTCACTGCAGACATGTAAATGTCAAGATATCAAGACCAATAAAAAGAATCCTTTGGTAGAATAAAAAATAGTTCAAAGTAACGATTTAAAATCTATTTACATAGCCCTGACAGTTTTTTTCTTTGAGCATTGGTGTCTCATTTTCATCAAAGTTGTTTATCATTACTACAACGATATCCTTCTATTAAATCTCCAACGGGCATATGCATGACTGACAATGTATCACACACAGCATCTAGTTTTCATTGTTCACTTTTACAAAGTTTTTTTCTCTTTGTTATTTTAATATAATAACTTTCATTGATAGCTGCCTAAAATGCATACGAAGCAAATTTTTGTTTCCTTTTTCTGGCTGGTAGTTGTATTTAAGGTTTGAAATTATTGGTCTCATGCAGTTCCTATACAGTGACCATTTTTTAAGCATAACGTGTAATACTTTATACACTGTTGTACATTTCAAATTTAAAATATAAGATACTTAAAACACTGAGGAAAAAGTTCAAATGAAGAGCCAGGAAGCTAAATAGCTGCTAAGTTTGGATTGTAATTTTGCAACAGGGCAACACGTATCAGTCAGCATATGGGGTACCATGCTCAGAAAAACAGGCTTTGTTTTTCATTAGAACTTTTCCATTTCTGCTTGTGTGGGCACTGGCATTTCTGGTTTCAGAGTGGGACTTTCAGTTATGACTTCCAAGTTCACATCGAGATTCTCTATTGTTTCATCAAGGTCAGCTTTCATTTTCTTAGCAATTGTTTGTTTTCCAGAGTTATTGAACACTCAACGTTTACATAAATTTGTTGGGAGTATATCTGGTGTTATATCCATGAAAACTGCTTGCATATTGAAAACGATTTTGGAATGGATTCACTTAAGTAGGCCTTTGTGCCATAGATGCAAAAACTTTAGCACATTGTGTTGATCAATGCACATTATTTACTGTTAAAATGTCTAGAATGTTGAACAGATGGAGGATGCTATCTGTTAGGTTATGCAATGTACCGATAACAATGGGACAAAACTTCCTCATGTTTGTTCTAAAGTTATCATTCAATAATTGCTGAAGAAATGCACAGGTGAAATGCATCTTCTCCTCTTCTTTGTTAACCAGTGTTTAGTTGGTAGTGTGGCTTTCACTTGGGATTGAGATTGACCAAGTATTCTATCCTCTTAAGGGAAATGGTAAGTGAGTTGGCACAACTTTTGCATCTCCAGCATCTGAATAAGTCATGTAAAATAACATATTTCTTTTGTTTTATTGTTAACCTCTAAATACAAGGGGAGTAACTGAGTTGATAAAGGATTATGTTATTTGGGAAGACGGTATTGAAAGGAAAAATGGCAATTTTGAAAATCTTGAAAGGTTTCCCTCAAAAACTAACAGAACTCCTTATAAAGGTCTTTTATAAGTAAAGAGTGATTGAAATAAAATATTCTTACGGATGTGGCCTTTTGGTTGGGTTGAACAAATTTGTGAGGAAACCGAATCCTTGACTTACCACATTGGTTTACATCAGTAGTATTTTTATCAACCTTCAATAAAACCTCCCCTAAAAGAAGCTTGGAAAATTTGACTCCAGACGATTTGAGGTCATTTAAACTATGTTTCTATGCATTATGACAGCCTAACAGCAAGAAAAATTGCCACCTCTATATTTAGTGCCTTAAAGAAGCATCCTTTCACACATGAAAATGTATTGAATTCTTTGACTAAAACCATAACTGAAATTTGAAGTTTTTCTGATAGGAGCTGTCAAAGAGATACACATTAGTAGTAATATGAGTTGGTATAGCGTCAAGCCAATCAGAATCGAGTATTTGGGTCACGTGATCAAAATGAACCAATCAGAAGGTCGCATTTTCACATTCCATTCTAATAACGTATCCAGAACCGCGCGGGCGCTTAATGACGAGTTTGTGGGTAATGGAAAGGTGCGAGGGTGATTTTGGGAATGAGTGTGGCTCGTGCGCGTGCGCGCGTTATCTGATGAGGCTACATCAACAACGCAGACTCGAATGACGTGAAAATGAACCTTTTATTTGACATCCTCCATGATCAGTCTTTGATAAGATTGTTTTGTTCTTGATTGGGTAGATTTTGCACGTGATTGATGATCAGTTGACTGAGAAGATCTTGGACGTGATCGCTTCTGGTCTTGAGTGTGAGGGTGTAAGAAGATAATGAGTTGTTGACTTCATTGAGTTTTGCTGACCAGGTGAAGATTTGTTCAATTATTTCTTCATTAGAATTCCTTTTTTTCCTGTTTTTTGTATGATTTCCACAATTTCCTTGTTAACATCGATTGTTTTTTTCATGAGATCGAAGTTTTTTTGGACTCTTTGGAAGATTTGGAGGAGTTCTTGAATGATTTGGTTTGTTTCTTGGTTTAGTTGTAGGAGACTTTGTTTTTCTTGATCCATTTTTATGTACGAATGAAAAAAATTTTGAATGAGATTAGAATTTATGGTATAAAAGAGGTTGCCATTGTGTCATTTGTTATTGCAACAATGGGAGATCGTGTGGTATCGTTTTCTCCCGTCAAAAGGGTATTGACATATTCACCTACGGAAGCGGTTACTGAAGTGGGGAAATCTAAGAAGAAACGTTCTGTGATTATGCCAGATGATGTACCGAATAGTGCTATGAGCGATGTGGTACCATTGATGGATGTTACATTAAAAAAGGGTAAATCAACACTTGTGAAAAAGATTAAGGAGTTGAAACTAAAAAAAAAGCTCCAAAAGAGAAAGAACAGGAGAAAGAAGAAGACGACTATGATGCTGTCACCGATCCAGGGGAAACCGAAAAGGACTTTGATAAAAAAGACTCGGGAGAGATTGTTTTTAAGCAAGTCTGGTATCAAAAATGAATTTTGAAAAGGTACCGCTGACATAGTTGTTGTCCAAATAATATTGTTTTTTATTTTTAAAAGTGTTGTTTGTTGTTTTACAAGTTACAATAGATCCAAATATCTATAATAATCTTCTACCGAATTAAAAAACATGTAACCTTCTGTTTCAGTGTTTATTACATGAAAAATAGGTGTGCAAAAAGGGTTATAATAAGGGTCATTATAAAGCAATTTAACATGAAGTTTTTTAAATAATTGAAAAAATCCTGTAGGTAACAAGAGAAATTCTAAAACGATTTGGTAATTTTGACATGTTTTATTTACAACTTCCCAATCTACCTTAGAACCTTGTTCGTGAATGATTAACCTGACAGAGTGGTATTCCATGCGAGGATCATCATCATCATCATAATAATCAGGTATTTCTACATAGAGCTGAATTGCATATAAAAAGACTTTTAACTCTTTCAAATTAATCTTGAAATCAAACTGAAAAAAGAAAAAAAGTTTATCGGTATTCAACGATTTCAACTTTTTGTACGTAATTTGAATTAAAACGAAGAATAAAGTAAATGTCAATGGAAAGGAAATGAAATAAAAGTAGAATAGACATTGGTAAGAAATGAAACAAGATTGTTTGAATTTTTTCTTTGACATCTTCTAAATTTACATCGGGAACGTGAAGATACGAATTTAAATGAATACGTATTGTTAATGAAGTTGCTGTTATGACTGATTCGTCATAATTATTAAACGGATCTATATGTTCAATAATTGTTCCAAAAACATGTTGTAAATCTTTTCGAAGTAATAATCTGAAGTCAAACTGAGAAAAAAAGAGAAAAATCATGTAAAATGTTGAATTTGATTGATATCAGTTTCTAAAACGGTAGCTAAAGATTGTGGATTTGTGGTATTATAACAAATGAAATAACTGGGTGAATGAGATTCGTACAGTGAAAACGATACATTAGGATTGAATAAATAAATTAAATCTTCACAAATATTTAAGAAATTAGAATGTCCGATAATGATAATTAAAAAATGTCTCATATGTTCCAATTCGAGTGGAGTTAAGATGTCGTAAAATGCAAGTAAACATCGGCAATCTCGTTCATTACACTGAAAAATAAAAAACTAAGTATCAAAAATTTCAAAAAAGTAAAAATCATGCGTGAGAGTTTCAGTCTCAGCGTAATCGGCATCACGTCTCCATTCAATTTTGTAACTGTATTGATGAGGATGATAATCCCAAAACAAATTGGCTTCGTAAGACCAACGTGAAAAGAAACTTAATGTGGGTGTCACGTCAAATGTGATAAGATTACGTTGCAAATTTTTTTATACGCTTCTCGACCTATGACGGTACATTTTGAAAAGTTCATATATGGGTAGTGTTCTCGCTGTAGTTCTTTGAGCTTGACCAAGGTGAGATGAAACAAGAGTAACGATTTTAATTCGTAGTATTTTCTCTGAAATAAATAAAAAATTAAATAGGTCCAAGAAAAAACCTTTGAAGAAACACATTGCCAGTAATAATATAGGGTTCATCGTTAATTCCAGTCTATTTTATACAAAAAGTATTGACCATGAGCGAGTCTGTTTCTATGTACCGAACATTGTAATCATGGTATTCGGATTTTGCAGCGTAAATGAACAACATAATATGTCGATAATTTAGATCTCCCATGACTTCACACGAATTTAGATATATTAAAGCGAACCATCTTCTACAAAGATCTGTTAAGTAATCGATAACTTTTTTGAAAAATAAGATGGAAAACAAGGTCCTAGTTGTCATCTGTAAAAAAATAGAAAAAAATCGTAGATTAAAAAGTTACTGAGTCTCGTACAATTCGATCTATAAGTACGAGATGAAAATCATTGTCGTAATGTAAAGTAAAATTATCGATTTCACGATGAAGCACTGATTGGGTTGATGGAGAATAATTATGTGTTGTTTCATACAAGGTACACCAAAAGTAATAATATCCAGTTAAGGTGGGAGTGCATTCCTAAAGAAAAAATAGAAAAAAAATTTTTTTTGTCGCTGATAAATGACAAATCCAAGGGTGATGAGTAGACCAAGATAAGAATAAAATCTTCTTAATCAAGTGGTTTCTACCTAAGAAAAATAAAATGTTTTTTATCAGCGATAAAGCAATCTGTACATGGAATATAAATATTCGAATATACTTTGAAGTGTGAAATCATTTTCGTCTAGGTCTAGATCCACCGTGATACTACGATATTGCACTTGTGTGGTTCTTATGAATAAAAAAATGATTTGATTTTCCAATCTTATACGACGATTTGTTTCCATTTCGCAATGTAACTTGAATTTTAAAATTTCTCTTAAGATCAGGTCATGAGTCTGAAAATTAAAGAGTATTTAAGTGAATTAATAACATTTCGTGAAATAGTTCGGCCATTTGACGAGAATCTATTGTTATATGGAACATTCTACATCCTAGTTCTAATTGTTCTTGCATCCAAGCAGATTCACGCCCTTCTGATTGGTACGAAACATATAGTGGAGCTGATCCAATTCTTTCTCGAACACGTAACGTTACTTCTTGTGCTGTCATCATGTAACATATCATCATTTCTAAAAGTAAATTAGGCATCTAGAGAAAATTAATCACAAAAATGAAAGTTCGTATGTACACTTCTATGTCATCCACGTGTTGGGTTACACGTTCGATTAAAAAACTGGAGAAAAGTGGGATGTGATCTCTTACCCTTCCAAGTTGTTCTTCCAGGTTTGGGGAGTCGATCAGTGTACGAAGTCTCTGGATGACTTCTTCACGTGTCATGTTTAACACATCGCGTGCAATACGGTTGGTGTCGGCATGGAGTCGACTCTCGAGGATTTCCTGTCTGGCCAGTTCAGCTTGTTGTTGCGATGCTGCTCGTCGCATTGTAATAGTATGGCGCGACACAATCCACATGTGTTGTGATGTTCTTCCCATATGATTTGGCAACGTCGATGGACGTATTGCTGACAGCATGGAAGTAGTACACTTCGTTAACATGTGGGAGATTTTATGTGACATACAAAACATTCGTATTCTCCAGGGGTAATATCTGGGGATTCATCTCTCAATCGTCTGCTTTGGCGTCTGGCCATTTTTCTACACATGAAACAAAATAGATTGTCGAAATAGATACAAAAGACATCTTTTTTGTAAAAAAGAGGGTAAGATACCTTTTTCTTCGTCTTCTAGCCATCTTTTCAAAAATTGGGTTGTATCGCAGCACTGTGGATTGTGTGCTCTATCGATGAGGAGCGTCCCCTTATATAGTGTCCTGATGCCCCGCTGACATGTGGTATGACATGACAGGGGGTACCCCCCCATCCCCTACAATGACATACCACATGTCAACGGTGTCAGGTGTAATATAAAATTGTAGATCGTGTTTTGGGAAGAAGCCATTTCAATGATGATGAAGACGCGACAAAGAACTATCCAGGAAGAACTTCATTTGGAAACCGATCTGATCAAACAGAGCGCAGATCCCAAGGCGGAGCTCGTCACAAGACAACATCTCGTGACATCGATTCAATTGGGGTATAAATTACAGAATGAAAATTGGGTACGCTGGCCTGTTTTCGCCAAACAAAACGACGTGGTCATGGCTGCAAGATTTTTTAAGATCGTGGAGAGGATGGATGAGTTGATACCTATTCGTCCGCCAGTGAACTATGATACATATCAAACATTGAAAAGAATAGAGTTTGTGAAGTTTCAATCTTACTACAGTAGGATCGAGTGGACTAGACTTGTGGCTAGACTCATGAAGATTTTTACGTATTATGAACAACATAAAGAAGTTGTTGCGTAAAAAATGAAATGTAAAAACACACATAGGGTTTCAAAAATAAAAAAGAATTTTATTTTTATACAAATGTCTCTTTTTTAAATACATGTTAAAAAATGATTTTTTTATGTATCATCATCAAATATCAACTTTTTGGCAATAGAACCTTCAGGTTTTATCACTGAACCCCAAACTCCTTTTTTCTTTTTACTTCTTCTTCTTTTTGTTCTACCACTACTACTACTACTACTGGCATTACTCACTACCAAATCTTTAGCAGCAGAGCCTGTAAAACCTATGGAACTTAAGATAGAACGTTTCTTTTTCTTCCTTATTCCTGTAGGATCCCAACTTGTCTACCCTTTAGCCGGTCTTAAGTTTTTAACATATTGTGGTGTTTTCCAGATCTTTCTCAAGGTTTTACTGACGACACCTTCAAGATCTGGTTCAGGTCCTTTTTGAGCAAAGGTTGATTCATCCCATGACACATTTCCTGGTCTCTTGGGTACCTTGACGGGAGGTGTGACAGTGACTTCTTTTTTGGGGACCCTGACGGGAGGTGTCACTGTAACTTCTTTCTTGGGTACCTTGAAAGGAATCGTAGACGGTGTCACGAATTCTCTTTTGGGTGCTCTTCTGGGTGTGGTCGTCGGTTCTTGTTTGAAAGTGACTTGATTTAAAATTCTTTTGAGTAATTTCTGCTGTACAGGAGTGACTAAATCTCCTTTTCATCTTCCAAGACTTTAGCCAACTTGCTAGGATCCGCTGGAAGTTGTCTCAATTTTTTGATATTGAGTTCTATATCAGGATCAATCTGTTTGATAGCTTGCTTTTTGAAGGCTTGACTTGTTTTGGGATTTTTTAAAATACTCATTTTACGACTCATGAGTTTGGCCGCTGTGTCCAGTGTAGGATCTTCGACAAATCGTCCTTTGAAAAGATTGATCATCGTTGGATCTTCGGCTGGAATCATGTACATTTTTTGATAGGAAATTTTTTTCTCTTTTCTATCGGCAACAAGTCTTGACAACGGTGTTTAATCCATTCCACAATCTTCCACCTTTCTGATTTATTAAGGCTTGTCTTCTCTTTTTTAGCGATACAGCTCGATTTCCAATTCTCCTCAAGGTTTGCTTGAATGGTCTTAATCTGGCCATGGTGATGGGTGAGATTGGTACATTGTTTTTGAGTATTGACTTGATCAGAATACGTACACCCAATTGATTGCGAGGATTCTTAAAGGCAACAATGTAATGTGCATTTCTAGAAATGGTTTTGGCATGTTTGCCTTTTGGAAACATATCTTGAGTCATGAAAATGACGTTGATACCTCTGTGATGTGATTCTCTGGTAAACTCTATTGTCGTCACTTCCTTCACGCATGAGATCGTCTAATACCAAGACTCCTCCTTCTGTTTTCTTGTACCATTTATCCAATAATGCAGTACCTGGAATTCCTTCGTAGAAATGGATCCCTTGTTCTTTTTTCAATCTTTCAAACGTAGTGGGTTGATAGGCACCGTAACAATAGACTACCGGATTATACGGTGGTGTAAACAATCGACTTCTTTCTTTCAATAGTTTTTCTACAAACGCCGTTTTACCGCAACTAGAAGGTCCCACAACCATGATGCTGCACGGGCTGTGAAACCTAAACGATCTACAAGGATTCATGATTTTTTGCGTGTAAAATAGAAAAAAAGTGTTTTATATATATATTCAATGGACAAGATCTGCTATTGTCTTGTTTACAACATTTAAGATTTTTAACTCTTGAATTTAATAATGGTTTGATCATTTCTTTCACCAAATGATCGTTGTGCACAAAATCCCTTTTTAAATAAACTTATGAAATCGTGCATGCTTTGACCTCTAGCTTTAGCTTTCAAATACATTAATGCATATTGTCCACACGATTGTGCGTTCATTTCTTGCAATGTCAGTGCATTACTGTTTATATTTTCAAAGTTTTCGCAAACCCATTCCACCACATCGGATGGTTTGAACCAGTTTAATGGTAATCCGTAACTGTCAAAGACTTCGCAAGTGTGTTTTTTGCGAAAATAGCTAACCAATGAGATCCAGCTTTACTGATTTCGTCGGTGTTGACGATGTAAGCTTTTTTTCTCCTTTGTTCTGGTAATCCTGGTAATTGATCGGCTGCAAACACTCCTTCGAAAATAGGTGCCAGACATGGATCTTGTTTTGCGAGATAAGATAACTGTTTTGTAGTTAATGGAACGAATTCCATGACCTCTTCTTAGATTCTGCCTGCAATCGTTTGACTGTAAATGTCGTACTGAGTGCTTCCTGTGGGTTTTATCTGCAACATGTTTTCAAATTCACCGTAAATGATAACTGTCACTAATTCATCTACAGATGTCTTTCGTATTGAGATGTTGACACGTCCTTCCTGTTTAGGGTTCAATTGTACACTGTCTGCACATCCAGAAGCCACATTATCCCACATGAATAAAGTGGTATGTTTGTTGTGTCCCCAGTGTTCCGGTTTGATCATACATTTTCCTTTATACTTACAGTAATTAGCCATGGCAAGTCTGTGATACCCTGCCATATCGAGCGTACCATTAGCTGGATTAAGTTATAAAGCTTGACACAGGTACTCTTCTCCTTCCACAATCTGTTTGATACTACTTATTTTGTGTTTGGTGAAATTGAAGGGATTGTAGCCGTAATCTCCTGAAAAGCATCTTTGAAGGACTAACCCTACCACCACACGGTCTGGGACTCTCCCATTGAACACATCTGTAGCTTCGAAAATGCTGTCTCTGTTTTGCAGGGTATAGTTCCTGATTTCTGATCTCACAGTGGGATAGTACACATCTAGATTTTTTTCCAGTGATTGTACATGTCTGACCTTACTTTGACTATACATGCAAAGAATTTCATTTTCAAATCTCCCTGTTGAAGCCCGACATTTGTAGTCACTGAAGTCAGTCCATTCATGAAGAATTTGGGATCATTGAGGGTAAACCTCATTTTCAGATCGACTCCTGGTATAAGCATTCTACCTGAATTGAACAAATCCACATGAGGCATACCAAATAATTGAATGGTTTTTCCCCCTGTGGTTCGTTCTTTCATATCCAGAGCCCCGTTCACTGCTTCTTTTCGTTCTGGTATTAATGCTTCGTAGTCAGCATGTGGTGTTGCCCTGTCCAATTCATTGGCCATCAAAGTTATAGCTGGATAATCTAGCGCTGAATAATACTCCTGCAGTTTGAGAAACGTTTCCTCAACTTCGGTTCCGTAATAAAGGATGGTTTCCAGATGAGCTTTGTAAGGATACGTGTCCGTTTGTTCTGTCGTCAAAGTTCCATTCACGTAGATGGAAGGTTGCTAGATGATAGTGTGAAATGCATTGGGAGCCAACCATGGTGCATCTGCACTTGCCAGATTTGTTCCATCAGCTTTTTTGAGAGTCAAATCCATACGAAAATAACTTGTACTAAAATCGATATATTCGCGACTGCCTGGTATCATAAATTCTATAGGGGTAATACTTTTACTGGTCGGATTGATTTCCACGATACAGTATCCAGTGTAAGTGATGTTGGTAGGTGGAACGGTAAAAAGATCCAAAGCCTCATCAGAGACCTCACCCAATTTCATATGGGCCGGGGAGGCCTCACTGCCCCCAAACACGACGCTCATCTTTGAACAAATGATGAAAAATGTAGACGAAAAAAGCTTTTTTATAACGAATTTTTTTATAACTTATTTAAAGCTTTGGTGACTTTTCCAGTGAGAGATTTTGCAAATTTATATCCTGGAATCAATCGATTTTTCAATTTGGTAGATAATGCCGATATTGATCCTCCCTTCTGTCGTCTCCTTTTTCGATATCGTCTACGTCCTCCACCGACTTGACCGCGTCACCGACGTCGTTTTCCATACGATGACCCGGCTAATCTCATCATATGTCCTTAATTTCTAAATGGATTAGAAGCTCTGTGTATAGGAATATCATCCATACTCTCCTATGAAAAAATGAAGCAAACCACGGACTTTCTTTTTTATACCCTTCTTGTTCCCTTTCGTTTATTTCTTCTTCTTTTCAAGAGTTTCTTACCAATCATTTTTGCTCCTGCAATAATTGGCGCAATAGGTATCGTTCCTCCTCGTTGTCTTTTTCTACGTCTACGTGCCATGATTTTTTTTGTAAAAATGATTTATTTCGATTATTTATATACTTTTTTAAACACGTCACCAGCAGTACGTTTCTCTCTTAATAGGTAAAAATGTCCACAACAGTACGTCTCGCTCTCTTTCTTCTTCTTATACCTCCCAATCCACTACCTCTTTGAACTCTCTTTCTCTTTCTTGCTTATTTTCTTTTTACATTCTTCACACCAAGGAAATTACTTATCACGCCTAAGGTCCTTTTGGCAACGGTTTTTACAGCAGTATCAGAGGCGCATTGGACACCAGGTTGTATCTTTTTAAGGGAATTACGTAAGATTCCACCTAATCCACGTCCTTTTTGATAATATGACAATCCATCTCCTTTTTGATAATATCGCAAATCTCCACCTCTCATGATTGCTTTTTTTCTCTCCTTTTCAGTATTTTGAAAATGTTAAAAAATAAGAAATCATGACTCGTATTTATAGCCTTGGGGTATTTATTTATTTTTTAAATCTGAATGAACATTTACAATAAACGTAAATTGATCTACAGAGTTAGATAGCTTCTCATATTTAAAACGGGTATTTACACAGCGAAGAGTAGGTTTGATTTCTTTTATAATAGAATTTATAATCATAGTGAGTACACGTCCTACTTGAGTGTAACTGTACGGTATCATCTTTCAGTAGCGTCTGGGTTGTTTCAGCTGCGCTAAACTGGTGATGTCTGTAATTTTGTCAGAAAATTCGTCTTCTTTTTTGAATTGTTCGTACGCTTTCCAGGTTTCAGGAAAGTACCACCCGTTTTTCATGAGAATTCGTCCGAGTTTTCTGAAATGCTTCCAATTCTGCATCTAAGTAGGCATCGGAAGCCGCGTTGGCATCGTTTACATAGTATTGCGGCGTCAATGTAGACCACAATACATGTCATTTTTTTCTTGTGCTCCACTTCTATTCTCTCAGCAAATTTCTGGAATTTGGTTGGGTCTAACGGTTGTCCCATGTAAAAACAAGGAATATGATCCTCTTCCCAAATGATTTTGAGAACATGGAGAAATGCTATCATTTCCACCACATCTTTCACATTCACCTCTGTACGGTATCTGTTAATTTCTCCGGTACTATTGCGATATTGAATCTTGTGGAGCACAGAAAGAGGATCCATTCCCAGAATCCCCCTAGGAAACGTGATTGACTTCCTTCCACCTTTGCTTTTTCCGTAGTATTAGTAAAATTATAAACATAATGAGGCGTGAGTAGTCCAGTGGTCAGTGTGCTGGACTCTGGGTCCGACGGCCCGGGTTCAAGTCCTGGCTGGGGCATGACGTTGTGTCCTTAAGCAAGACGCTTTACTCACATTGCTTCGTCTTCTCGGATAGGACGTAAAACCGTAGGCCCCGTCTCCTGCAGGGTTGGGGTAGGAGACGTTAATTTCCCACGCACGAGATTACTGTGTGGTGGATGTCCTCCCCTGGGGTGGGATGGGTGGAAGAGACACTAATTGTAAAGTGCCTTTGATCATATAAAATGTTAATTGTTATAAATGAATTGTAAAGCGCTATTGAATATAGAAATAGAAATAGCGCTGTATAAGTACTGTATTATAATAAGTACTGTATTATAATAATGAGGACAAAGAGGACTTGTCCAGTTACATACATGATCTGTAGCATTGATTACTTCCATTGTATGCAATAAAAGTGAATTATTTTTATTGTTACACTGCCTTAAATATAATTTTTCTGATGACGTTTACGATTTTTGCCCACCTCTTCTCCTGAAATGAGCTGTCAAAATTGTCGGTCCGCTGTTGAATTCTACCTGTGTTCCATCGGTTTCACTGATCCCACTTCTATGGTGTACACATTTTTCCGAATGGGTATATACTGTAGATTTAACGGTTTATATAGATATTTTCCGTTTTCGTAATTGTTGAACGAAACCTCCCTCAACAAATCTGTTTCTGTGCCACCCACGATCTGTGTCTGTGTCAAATCTGTATACACAAACAGTGTTCTATTGGGATCCACAAATTCCTGATAAATTTTTTCATCTAAGCCTGAGAAATACCAAGTGACGTACGAATAAAATCGTACATATTTTTGTGCTGCATCTTGTGGATGATGTGTATGGACTACCTTTCCATAGGTATTTTTCAGGTTCACCACCCCACATTTGCAAATTAGGATCCCTGAAATGTTCCACTCCGACGGTACTTGATAAACATAGTTCTTTCGTTTTTTGGCCAGAACTGTCTGTTTTTTCTATTTCCTCTACCAATTGAAATTTTTCGGCCATCTCCACGTCAATGTCTATGTAGTTTTGTTCACAAAACCACCTTCTCAATTGCTGCAGGAGATCGTCCCTTTGATGAATTAGCGGCATTCTACCCATCAAGTAATGGACATCGAAATCCTCCTTGTATTGCACCCCTTCGTTGTTGATCTTCAATTCAAATTTGTATGCATTCTGTACCCATTCAAAGAAAGGAAGTTTACTTTTTCCATCAGCATGTTTACATTCAGTAAGAGAATTTCTTCTCTGTAACACTGATTCCCCATTAGGGTTGATCACATACTAACCGTCTGCAATATCGCGATATTTCTTGACATTCACAGTAGATTTGCTGTTTTCATACAGTTTATTGGTGATCAAGTTTGCAAAACGTGACCAGACATCATATCCACTTTGCAATATTTTTGTGAAGACCTGGCAATCTTCTTGCAAATCCAATTCTATTTCACTCACTATTTGATCCCAGTAATAACGAGTATGATCACCAGCGTATTTGTCCTTGGACCATATGTATACTTTTGATGGGTTACCATTCTTATCTGGTTTACTAGAATCGACTGTACCTGTGTCTATCAATCTTATCACAGGCAATTCCACATCTCCGTCCGTATCACATGTCTTACTAAAAAACATCGCTTGAGCCAGAAGGGTCTTCTTGTGGCGATAAATTTATTCACCTGGGGAGCCATATCAGGAAGAGAAATGCTAGCCAACGCCACCTCCCAATCATTTTCTGGTAAAAAAATCTGTTTGGGTAATTTGTCAGTATATTTACCAGGTTTGTTATCCTTGTAAATCCTTGTACTTGCATTGCTGGATAATGTCAGATAAAAATCCATTGTGGCGACCGTAACAAGACACACACCCCAAATGACTGTTTCTCATTGTTACAGTTTTATTTATATCAAGAACTACCCTGCTTTTCTAAAACATAGTGACACTACAGTTGACTCACTGTTACCCCCAGAAAATCTGGTTTAGGTTCCATTTGTTTCACTAATTCCTATTTCTATGGTATCAAACGAATTTTTTCTTACAGGAAGAAACTGCAGGTGTTGAGGTTCATAAATGATTTTGCCTCCGTTGTATTCGACCTTTCTCAAAAGATCTGTTTCTGATTTCCCTACGATCTGTGTTTGTATAAGATCTGTGTACACGTACAGGGGACGTAATTGATGTAGAGAATTGCTATAGACACGATTATCGATTTCGTAAAGGTACCAGTTCACTGCACAACTCAGTTTCAAAAATTTTGAAGAGGTTGCAGTTCCTTCTGGTTGAAACGATCCTCCACCATCCACGATCTCCCATAATCTCTGAACACCGTTCACCAGACTCACATGACTTAAGGGTTCTCTGAAATGTTCTGCACTTACAAGACTAGTAAGCTGGTATCCTCCACCATCTTTTTTAGGAATCACCAAACTGAATGCTTTAGCTATATCAAGATGGATTAAAAAGGCGTTTCCCATCAACCATTTGTAATCCCCATTCACGACTCCTTCATTGTTTATCTTTAATCTGTAGGCACCACCGGCATTTTCCCATTCAAATTCTGGCCATTTGAAATGTATTGCTCTTCCGTTTTTGTAAAAGTTTTCTGTGAAATATTCACTCAATCCATCAGGCAAGGTGCTATGTAGTTTGTAATTCAATTGAGCGAACATTCTATTACAAAAATCCACACCATTCCTTGAAGCTAATCGAATACTGCTTTTTCTCTGGTATTCATCTTTCATCATTGGCCCTCTCAACCAACACGATGTACTGCCGATTTTGTCACCACTACTGTTTTTCGCATCCAAGTCAAGTTCAATACCGCACATGAAATCCTTGGATATCAGTTGATCGTAATTGACATCGTCGTAGACCGTTGATGATGATAATGAGGTTGATGGGAACAAAATACCCGTCAAGGCCACCTCCCATTGTTTTCCTGGTAATAAAATCTGTTTGGCAAGTTTTGCCTTAAACTTACCCGGATGATTGTCTGTAAAGATGTTGCCATACCCGTCACTAGGAATAGTGAGATAAAACGTATCTGGATTGGCCAGCATGATTCTCACAAATCGACTATTTCTTTCTCGTTTGCCCAACTGTCGTACTTGGAAGGCCAACCTTTCCAACTGACCAAAGCTTTCCCGTCCTTCTTCTTTAATACTTTTTCGATCCGGAAAAAAGCATCTTAATCATCCATATCAACTTTTTGCAACTCTTCCTCATAAAACGTACCTTTGATAGGAGTTTCATCGTATTCTTTGATCTTGTAAGATGGTGCATAGGTATTTAATACTCTATCTACGATGAATATTTCCTCTGTCCATCCCGGTAAATACCCCTTTTTAAAGGTTCTACGAACCTTACTCAACATGACTTTATCTCCCACCTTCAATCTTGGCTTTTTTTAATTTTTACTGGGTACACCGAATAATTTCTTACTGTACAATTTCTTCCATATTTTTACATCGTTATACATGGTGACATTTTTAGGTGCTACACCCGTAGCATCATGTACAGATGCGTTATAACCCTTGACCAAATCTGGTAAAAAATCCAGATACTTTCGAGTAGCATTAGCTGTTAAAGCTCGATACAACCTCTGTTTGAGGGTTTTGTTAAATCTTTCTACCACAGAAGCTTTTGTATCGCTTTGAGTATTAAAATGAGTGATCTTTTTCTGTTTGAGATATTCTTGAAACGGTTTGTTGTAAAATTCACTTCCCTTATCTGTTTATAGACGTAACGGTTTTCTACCCTTTTTTAAAATAGACTCAAAAGCACGTTTTTGTTCTGCGCCGGTTTTGTTCTTCATAGGAACCACCCAGGCGTATTTACTTAAAACATCTACAACCGTTAAGAGATATTTTATCCCCTTGTTGTATCTACTTAAATTTTTCATATCTGCTAAATCGGCTGCCCATTGATGATCTATACTATTAGCTACCGTTGGATTTGTTGTATATCGTCTTTGTACCGGTTTATGCAAAGAGTATATTAAATTCTTTCGGGTGATACCCTTGAGTTTTTTGACAGGTACACCTGTAGCTTTGTGTAACCTTTCCAATCCACCATAACTACCCCGATTAGAAAAGTCATAATAGGTCTTCAATACCATTTGTTCTAGTTTCTTTTCCTTATCCAACCTTTTTTTCTTTCTCCTGCTTGCCACCATGACTTTTTTTCTCACAGTAAAACTTTAGTGCAGCATCTCACAAATACGATTAAAACGACTCTCATTAACTCCTTGAATGATGGTACCTTATCAGGATGGGTATTAAATACCCATTCTTCATGTTGTTCGAAATCTCTTCCTCTCAACTGTTCTCTCATTCCCTCCATGTGTACAATGAATACACCAAAATTCCATTCTCTCTCAAGGTCAGGGTCATTGATCAAATAATCAAATAATTCATCCGCGTTTTCTTTGGTTTTCACCTTTTCCAATTCTTCTCGAGGAACAAGCGAATCTCGACCATTCAATTCGTTTTGATAAATACGTCGCCATAACCACTCTTTCCCTATCCGTTCTATCTCCTAATCTGACCAATGAAAACCATAGCAGAGCTATTTATATAAATCGAAAACAAAAAATTCTCATTCTTTTCCATGTGTTATCCTGAAATAATGAACGTCAATACTGTAGCCACCCAAACCGATTTCTTTAAACGGGAACGTCAATTTTTCAAAGAACAAGTATCCAATCATCATTGGAAGAGATGCTGGGTAATAGCTATCTTGAAAACCATTCATAAAAAGAAAGGACTCGAACCATCCATTCATCCCTTTTTTTCCATGCAAAGATTATAATATGTCGATGAAATGGGTTACAAACTCGAACGTAGACTTCAAGAAGTCAAGTTTCATGATATCTATGACGAATGGGTCAAAATCCTCAGATAAAGAGGTGTGTATCATCCTATTTGGAATCATGAAGACATGGAATTTGTCAAAACCATGATCTCTGGAAATAGCAGCAGCAGATTGCTATTGGAGGAATTGCTGTCATTCAAAACAGAAGAATTGGCATTTTCTTACGGATGTCTAGGATTCACCCATCAAGATATTGACATCATCTTCGATTGGAAGAGAATCACACCTGACGAACGTTTCATGGGTGGATTGGATGAAATCGATGGTGACGTCAACGAAAAAACACCATAAAAGAAAAAACATTTTTTATTTTCTTCCTTTTTTAATCATCATGGCCACTAACATGCAAGATTATTCACCCATCAACTCTTTACAAAAAATGGTAGACACCATACCAAACGGTAACGTCAGCAGCAGTGGAAGTGAAAAAAAAAGCACAAAAAACATAAAAAGAAAGAAAATATGCCGCCGCCATCAACTCTTTCGCAATTACAGACGACTCCTGCCTTTGCACCCAACGAATTGTTGAAAGAAATGGGGTTTGACATTTCTTCAACAACTTTCACTTCTTCTTATTCAACTGTGTCACCTACAACGGTCACCATCATGGATGAGAAGAAGTATGATCTTAACATTTGTCTCTTTCATCTCTGCAATTTGGAATTGTTTCAAGCCATGTCCAATATGGAATGGTACATGAAATTCCCTTTCTCTAGGGAGTGTGGAGTGTTCACGCACAGAAACGAGCAAAACAGTTATATGGGTGTACTCAACAGAAAAGTGTACGACACCTACAGGAAACTCAAAGGAACTGTAATGTGTGAATGTAATAATCAGGCTTCCCTCAAAGTAAGCAATTCACCTCAAAACCCAGGAAGACCTTTTTTTGCTTGCCGCAATAAGGGTGGATGTCGATTCTTTCAATGGGCAGATGTAGGATTTACCAAGAAAAATGAACAACTGCAAAAACTATTCAAAGAATATGGCAGGTTTTAAAACTTTTTTTATTTAACTGTAAATATTTTTCAACTGTAAATACATTTCTTTCTTTTCTTTTTTTCAACGTCTTTTATTAATCAAAATGTGAACGTGTTTGAAACGGATATACATAATGTTTACTAAACTTTAACTTTGAAATGACATCCTTATTCTTTAAATAATAAGAGTGAATCTTATTCAACTTAAAAAGTAAATTGTCCCATTCAGTTCTTGAATAAAATTCTTCAAACTTGCAGAAATCAATGTTCGAAAATGTCTTGTAAATGCCAAATCCCACGGGCGGTTCTGGGTCAAGATTCTCTTCCATCCTTTCAACGATGTTGAAAAAACTCTTGGCCTGTACCATATGATAATGTTCTATCAGATCTGGCCAACGGGTCCAATTTTCTTCATCAGCTTGTAGCTTGCGTAGACATCTCGTCAAACTCAGAGTTGTACGCCGCTACTTCGTCCATGTTAAAGTCACTCCCCTCAGCACGCACTGCGCCACGATTTTGTCCATTGTCTTTGAAGGGAGTAAGATTTTTGCAGGGGCTCTCGTTTAACACACGTCTCTAGGCCAACATTCTTCAACTATACAGTAGTAACAGCAACACCTTTCTTGCTCAAGGCAGACAGAATTCAAATATAACAATAGAATAAACACAAGAATAAAGCAACAAAGCCAAATTGTAAGAGACATTGTTTTTTGATTGGTACCAAAAAATGATCCACCTCCTATAGTACACCCCATAGCGCTTCCATGTGGTATCACATGACAGGGGGATGGGGGGTACCCCTATACCATGTTACCAATTAAGGTAAATTGACGTCATACCACACGTGATAAGTTGACGCTATAAATACGTAACATCTGCTGGCGGAATTCATCAGTTTTTCCCCAAACATGGATAAACAAGAAGAAGAAGAAGATATTTCTGATGAAGAATTGTTAAGAGCTGTAGAAGATCTTGAACGGACAGGGTAAAGTGGCGGTGGTAGTGTTTCAAATCGTGAAGGATACTTCAATTTCAAACGAACCCAATTCAGAGAAAAAAACGCCAAGAGTTATGGTATCAAACGCACTTCATATCATTTAAAAGTGCAAAACCCACAGGATACCTTTCCTGTTGGACATGGGAATATTATAAGAGCTTTTGAAGAAGGACTTGCTAGAAGTATTCAAGATTTAATCGTTGGATTACCAAATCATGATCGTATTCAAATCTATATTGGGAGTAACAGACTCAGAAATTCTCATACTTCAGCAAATGTTTCCATCGAACGATGGCGTGACCCATTGGGTGCATCCAGACAAGTGCTTCAAAATAATTCAAATCTACTCAATTCAAACGAAAACTTTGATTTGGATGATACATTGCAACTCGATGTCACACACATCACTATGCCACCACCCGGAAGCGGTCTCCCCAAAGGAAAACGCAAACGACATTGTTTTGGAACAGATAATTACGGAGAATTTCTTCATTCCAAATGATCTGTGATACGAATAATGAACAATGACGAACTTTGCTGTGCACGAGCCATTTTAGTGGCTAAAGCCATAGCGGATGAGGATCCACAATTAAAACTGGGGAAAGACTCTCATTGCCCATTACAAAAAAAATTGGTGCAAACCCTACATGAAGAAGCGCGCGTACCTATTAGACCCTGAGGACTAGAACAAATCAAACTGTTCGAGATCATCTTGAACGAATATCAATTCGTTGTCGTCTCCGCCGAACATGGACACGCCATTGTTCATAAAGGACCCCAAAGTAACAAACAAATCGTGTTACTCATGCATGATGGTAATTTTGATGTCATCACCAAACTCCCTGGATTTTTTTATTCTGTCTAGTTTTGTCTTCAATGCGAAAAAGCCTACGCTGTAGAAGACTATAGTCACCATACATGTCGCAAAACTAAACGTGACGCCTGTCTTCAATCCCATTGCCGTGACTACGAACTATTCAAACACACCAAAAAACCAGAACTACCATGCAAAAACTGTAATCGTCATTTCTATGGAGTCACGTGTCAAATGAACCACCCCATTCTCAAAGCCAATGGACAACTGGTAGCACCCCTTGAAAAATATGTATGCAAATCACACAAAAAATGTTCTATTTGCTTACATGTGTTCACATCAACAGCTCAAGAACACATGAAACATTGCGGATTACAATACTGCCCCAGTTGTTCCAAAGAAGTCAACATTCTACAACAGAGGTGCTTCCTTCAACCCATCACACATGAAAAGAAAAAGAAAAGAAAAAATGAAAAAGAACAACACATCGTGTTCGTTTATTTTGACATTGAAGCGCAACAAGATACCGGAAATCACATCGCTAATCTGGTGTGCGCAGAAACCGATCAAAACGATACACAATTTACCTTCCAAGGTAAAGATTGCATACAACAATTTATATATTGGATTCACACCATAGCCAATCAAGACGTTGAAAAGGTGATCGTAGTGGCGCACAACTTCAAAGGTTATGACGGGTACTTCATGCTCGAAGAACTCTACAAGCAACACGTCACCAATCTCACGCAAATCGTCAATGGAGCCAAGATACTCAGTTTAGACTTGCCCCATATAAAATTCATCGACTCCATGAACTTTTTTCCCATGGCTTTGTCGAACTTTCCAAAAACATTTGGAATTCATGAACTAAAGAAAGGGTCTTTTCCCCATTTCTTCAACACGCAGCAAAATCAAAACTATGTTGGGTACATGCCTGACAAATCTTACTACGACCCCGACGGAATGTCCACAGCGCGCAAAGATGAATTCCACAAGTGGTATGACGAAAAAGTATCTGAAAGATACATTTTCAATTTCCAACATGAACTCTTAACCTATTGTCAATCAGATGTAAGACTCCTCAAACAAGGGTGCATGACCTTTCAATCCCAATTCAAAGATATTGTCGACTTCAACCCTATGGAACATTGTATCACTATCACTTCTGCCTGCAATGTGGCATACCGCAAAAAATGGATGCCTGAAAACAAAATCGCCGTACGACCGGTACGTGGATGGCTTTCCCATCACATCCAATCTTGTGCTGCCCTAACATGGCTCTACTGGGAAGAAAAAAACTGATCAAAACCAATCTCCTGCCCCGAAACAAAGGTGAAAGAACACTGATGCATGGATCTCAAAGATTTCTCGTAGATGGATACGACGAATAAACACGTACCGTCTATGAATTTCAAGGGTGTTTCTACCATGGGTGTCTCAAGTGTTTTCCAAATCGCACCATGAGACATCCCATTCACCAAAATAAAACCATGCGAGATGTGCGAGAAGAAACTAGAACAAAAATCGAGCAATTGACCGTATTGGGATACCATGTAAAAGAGATGTGGGAATGCGATTGGAATCGCATGATACGAACAGATCCTCAACTGAAAAAATTTATCGATACAGTCGACATTGTCACACCTCTCAACCCTCGCGAAGCCTTTTTTGGTGGTAGAACCAACGTAATCAAACTTCACCATAAAGTTGAAGAAAACAAACAAATCAAATACAGCGATATGATTTCGTTGTACCCATGCGCAAACCCAGAATGTGAGTACCCTATTGGTCACCCTGAATTCATTGATCAACCCGGGACCATAGATATCTCCAAATATTACGGATTGGTAAAATGTAAAATTTTACCCCCCTACGAACTATATCATCCTGTGTTACCATACAGATACGACTCCAAACTCCTGTTTCCACTATGCAGAACATGCGCGCAACAACAGATAAAACAACTGCCCACAAACAACAAAAGAAGCGAAAAGTGCCCCCATTCTGCTGAGGAACGATCCCTCACAGGTACCTGGACCACCTTCGAACTTCAAAAAGCCATTGAAAAAGGCTACGTCATCGCTTACAGGTACGAAATATGGCACTTTAAAGAACGATCAAACCAGCTGTTTCAACCATGCATAAAAACATTCATGAAAATCAAGCAAGAAGCTTCAGGATGGCCCGCAGAATGTGATACCGATGAGAAAAAAAAAGAACTATCTGCATGACTATCAAGAGCATGAAGGCATTGAACTAGACCCTAATCAAATCGAAAAAAACCCAGGTCTACGTTCCCTAACTAAATTAATGCTCAATTCTTTCTGGGGAAAGTTCGGGCAACACCACAACCAAACCCAAGTAACCACATGCACCAAACCAAGCGAATTCTTTCAAATAATAACAGACGATAGACAAGTCGTTCACAGAATTGAAATTGATGATGATCATATATTCAGCCTTCTTGCAGTAGAAACTGAATTACAAGGCGGGTCATAATTTACAAATACTTCTACATTATGTATACATAGAACTATTTTAGATATCAATTAAATATAAATATTAAATATTGTGTAAACATTAAATACTATAAGTAATAAGATAAATTGCAGTTAAGTATATTACACATGATTCTGATATTTAATAGTACAAAAATTTCCAAATCTAATAGATCTTGAGGAGGTAGGTACAGACACAGTTCTTCCTGCCCTAAGGGCATATGGTCTTGAAAATTGACATCGCGGTACTAAATTTTGTAGTAGGTGAGAAGAGTAGTAACTCCGCTTAAGGAAAGTGACGCACGCATCTTCCCTCCTCTGGCATAGATTAATTACGCCTGACTTCTTAAGCGTGTCCTCATAACTCATAAACGGGAAAATGATTTTTAGAGCCCTCTTTTGAACCGACTCAATTTGATCATTCAAGTACTGCGTGAGGCCAGCCCATACAGGACTTGCACACTCCAAGACAGATCTGATGATGCTACAGTAGACCAAGATAAGCTGCCCATCAGTTAAACCACACTTCTTAAGAGCACGTATTGCATATAACCTCTTGTTTCCTTTCTTTACAATATGAAATACATGCTCGTTCCACGTTAAGTTATCTGATAAGTGTACCCCCAACAACTTGTAACAGGAAACCTTTTCTATTTTAGAATTACCAACAGCTAAAGGGGGTGGCGAAAACGGGCAATACTGTAAAAACGTAATGCACATTTCTTTGCACTTCTTGCTGTTGAGAACCATTCCCCTAGAGGAAGTAAACGAGTAAATTTCGGACACAGTAAAATTCAAGTATGAAGGAGAAAGCCTAGGGACAAACTCCATAACTGTAGCGTCATCTACATATTTAACTCTATTGTTACAATTAAAGGCCATACTGTTCACAAGAATACAAAACAAGATATGGGCCAATTTAGTTCCTTGGGGAATTCCACCATTCAACTGTATTGTTGGGGACAGCACCGTCCCCACCCTCACCCACTGTTTCCTATTTGTGAGGAAGGAAGCAATCCACCTCATCAAATGTGGGTCCACATCCAGGTTATCCAGTTCATGCAGTAGAGCATTATGATCCACAAGATCAAATCCCTTAGAGAAGTCAGAAAAAAACAACCTGACATACATCTCAACACGGTCAATCGTCTCCAAAATTGTGTGAAGTAAATATACCAATGCCTGCGTGGTGGATCTTTCTGGGAGAGCAAACTGTTTACTGTCCAACTTGCTCCAGACACAGGTGAGCAGGGACTTAGCTGTGAAGCCTTCCAGTACTTTGGCTATTGGTGAAGTTAATGACACTGGCCTTAAGTCACTTTCAACAGATCTTGGGGAGGGGGGGGGTGGCACTTCGGGACAGGGACCACAACAGCGTGTTTCAGTTGTGCTGGAACATAACCCTGTTCAAGTGAGGAGTTGTATAAATCAGCAAGCACAGGAGAAAGTTCAAAAGCAAACTCTTTCCAAACAATATTCGGGATCTGCTCAAGACCTGATGATTTCTTTACCTTTAATGCTCGTAGGGTCTTATAAACGGTACACTCTGAGACATACAGGTGCATAGGCACCGGCCCAAATACCGGTAAAAGAGGCTCTAATGGACGAAAGTGTGCCGTTAGGCTACCAAGAAACTCGTTAAACTTTAATGCTAGTGTAGCTTCATCAGGTATGTCACTCCCAATCAGCTGAGATGACAAATCACCAGAGACCGAAAGGCCACCCAAATCTTTGATGTCCTTCCACCATCGAGAAATATTTGAGTCTTGTAGACCAGATACTTTGTTCTCATAAAAACGTTTCTTACATTTAGAACACTCTTCCTGGACTCTATTCCGAAGCCGCTTGTAGTTGTCAGAAGACTTCCCCCATTTAACAAGAGCTTTTTGGCGCTGTGCAATCGAAGATTTCACTGCAGAGGTAATCCATGGTTTATCAGATGCAGAGATTTTAACTTTCTTGGCAGGAAAAAATGTGTTTACTGCCTTCATCAGGCAACTGTGTAGAAGGTCAAACTTTGATTGCACATCAGAGATGTTTAAGATTGCTGTCCAATCATAAGTTGTTATCCATTGCCCAAAAGCCCTTAGACGACTGGCCCTGGTATCCCGCAACATTTGGGATTTAGTCCTCAAATTTGAGAATTGATTACTATTTAATGGTTTAATCAGTAGAGCGTTGTGATCACCACATCCAATCTTGGGTAACTGACCTGGTTTCGATAGCAGATTAGGCTTGTTGGTAAAACACCAGTCCAAAATAGAATCATTCCGAGTAGGCACAGTTACAATCGTTCCGCAATCCTGTTGCCTGTTGTCGGATGATTTAATTCGTGTAGACGTTGGGTTAAAATCACCAGTTATAATCAACATTCCCTCAGGGTGTCTTCGTAAATAATTTTCAGTGTTCTTTTTTTTTAGATGAGCTATTAGCTTAGAAACCTGTTCAGCAGAACTGCTTGGAGGGAGGTATAGAGCAGCAACCAATAGTGATGAAGTGCACCTGGGGAGACGGTGCGGCCGAATCTTGAGCCAAATTGACTCTACTTCTATTTCTTCAAAATTGCTAATGAACACATGATAGAAGTGTTTCACTCATTTCAAGAAGTATGCGACCCAGTTCAATCCAATGTCAACATCTTTATTGCCTGCTTTACGACGAGTTATGCGCGACTGAAACTATACGATGCTCTAGACATCTTGAAAGAAAGAGTATTGTACATGGATACAGATTCTGTCATCTATACCCAAAAACCCACAGAATCTTCAATACCCACTGGCAATTATCTCGGCGAATTCACCAATGTACTCGACGATGGAGATCACATTACAGAATTTGTAGCTGCAGGACCTAAAAATTATGCCTACAACACTTTCAAAGGAAAACAATGCTGCAAAGTCAGAGGATTCACGCTCAACGAACGAGGACAAAAAATCATTAATTTCATTAACATGAAAAACTTGGTATTGAGTGAAATACTACAACCAGAAGATGACCAACGCACATTAACACTCCACAACCCGCACAAAATCACGAGATGTGCAGCCACCAAAACCATCAAAACAGTATCGCAAGATAAAAAATACAAACTCGTTTTTGATAAACGAGTCATCGATCATGACACCTTTCAATCATTTCCCTACGGCTATAAATGCATCTTCACTCCCCGAATCTAAATCACAAGAACAACAACAGCATGGACATTGATCTTCAAATTTACTACTGTAAATTCTACGATAAAGACATTGAAGTAAAACACACCTATTTCCTCATCATCCCTGGACAAAAAGACACCTCTACATTCAGGATAAATTTCTACCAAACAGCTGAACCCAACGAAGAAACCGTAAAACATTGGATAAATCAACCGTGGTATCATCACACTGTTATTGAAAAATATCATATGATTCAACCTACAAAAAGTCTGCCTGTATCAAAGATAAATCCCTTCAAAAGATTGTGGACAAAGTGGGTAAAGAAAGGTGAAAACATCCGCTCTCCCCCATTAATGCTCTTCAATCATGACGAGGAGTAACAAAAAAAAACTACAAAAGAGTTAAAAAACTGTTCAAAAAAACTTAAAGATGACTACTCCAACCTTAAAAAACACTACAAAGAAAAAAATCAATAAACTTGAACTTGAACTTTGGAACAAAGAATATTACATCAGATCTATTATAAGTTTTCTAAGAGACATTTCCCATAATCCTTGGGACAAAGCCATATATAGTGGTTTCGAAAGAATGTGTAATGAAGAATAAAAAATTTTCGTTCTTTACATTCATCTACGAAAATGTTCGATTTCCATGGAGTAATCACTGCCACCACTTTGATGGATCTTCTTCAGGGTTTAATATTTCGTTCAAGACTAGATCTTTCATGCTGTTGAAATGAAGGATTTTTTTTCCTGGACTTTTCAATTCTATGTATCACATTTTGATCGTCTGTGATGATTTGGAAGAATTCTGACGGTTTTGTGCATATGGTGACTTGCGTCACATTTTTCCTATAAAACTCTCACACATTCCCCATACACTAATCATTTTTTCCCAAAAGAGAGATGGCACGAGGAAGAAACGCGCTACGAAACAGGTGGAGAGCAAGGAAAAGAAAACGAAGAAGACAGAAAGGAGGTATTCTACCACTAGCAGCATTCATTCCTGCCTTCATCGCTGGAGGTAAAGCTATTGGTTTGGCCGCTGCAGGAACAGGTGCCTCATTTCTTGTAAACAAAGCACTAGAGTCTGCTTCCAGAAGGAGATGATTCTCATGGTTTATCAAAAAGGAGATCATTCTACCGTTGCCAAACTTCATGATTTCATGATTCGTACTACAGATCGTTTGGATCTGAGTAATTTTCACGCCTCTTCCGTCTCCTCTTCCGCAAAACAACATTGTTTATAATATTGAAATGATGTTATTGTTAATCATTTAAAATTTTTTTATTCGTAAATAAAAGATTTATTTTGACGTCATTCGAGTCTGCGTTGTTGATGTAGCCTCATCAGATAACGCGCGCACGCGGACGAGCCACACTCGTTCCCAAGAACACCCGCGCACCTCTCCATTACCCACAAACTCGTCACCAAGCGCCCGCGCGGTTCTGGATACGTCATCAGAATGGAATGTGAAAATCCGGCCTTCTGATTGGTTCATTTTGATCACGTGACCCAAATTCTCGATTTTGATTGGTTTGACGCTATACCGACTCATATTACTACTCACATTGTGTGCACAGAATGCTTTCAAGTTGGAATCCACTGTTTTGTAAACAGTTACAATTGTAAAGACGATGATAAAAATACCTTTGTTCATTCAGTAAATTTTCCTTACACTGTGATTTTGAAGATATCTTTTCCTGCCTATTTCTTGATATATGGAGACCATGACTATGCATGACTGTATTAGTATATTAATAGAGTTACCCTTATAAAGTTGTGAAGATCCTCACCACTGTCCATAGCCGATGACAATGTTTGCCAATCAAGTGAATTATTTTCAACTATAAGGGGTTATTTGAAATGTGCAGTAGTAAATCATCATAGAATAATGTATTTTGCTCTAAGCCGCTGTTCAGTTTTTGTTGGACTGTGGACAGTTTGTTCTGAGTGGTTTTCAAAATCAGACTTAAGTTTGCTCTTGGCTTTGTAATTGACAGGAGAATCTTGATTAACGTTGTAAAATATACAGGGCATCACAATGCTCGTGTGATTAGACTGTTGTTAGGATACTATGATATTTGCACAATAACCAACAACTAATTTCTTAAGTGTCTTTGAGTGCATGGAAAAACATTTTCTACTCTCCTTAAAGTTTATTAACATAGTGAGAACTTAAAAGTTTTATCTTTGCTTTTGCTTATTCACTTTGCACAAGTGTTTCAACTGAGGAGATCGTAAAAGTAAACAGTTCTTGCTTTTGCTTCAGGGTATAACCATGTTGATGAAAATATATGGACTCTATACATATAGTGTAGTACTGACAAAGCAAAGGTTAATTTTAAAAGTGAAATGAGGTTGCATTTGATCATCAAATCATTTTAGATTGTGTTAAAAAATAAATAAGTGAAAGAAAAAGTTATTCAAAAGATATAATAAAGTAAGCATAAGAATTAAAGAAAATAATTAGTAACTACTACATTACATGAGTATTAAAAATTAAAAATTAAAAAAAATAGCTTGAGATTTAAGGTTACCAATTTCTGATGGTTTGAGCTTTTTCAAATATGGAAACACTTAAGTTAACCTCTGATTCAGTGCTCTGATCAGTGTGTATGTATTGGAACATAAACAGTTTCATTTCACATAATTCATGATGATTTAATTGTATGCAGAACATGTCAAGTTATAGGAATTAGCCAAGACAAAAATGAAAATTCAAATGAAAACCAAAAATGCTTCAATATACTATGGTTCATTATCATATTATGCAAGCATCTGTCAATAATGTGAAGATCTTTCAAAACACACTCACAAATTTCAAGTCTGGCAACAACCCAAATATTTTATTCACATTATAACCTAGCTTATTTGACTTTAGAAAATCAAAGTCAATTAAAAGTTAACTATAAAAGTTTTGAAACAAAACAAACAGCAGTTTTATTGTATACGAATTAGTGCATGCCTGTTCAGCCATCTTTCTGTAACAGAGATAACTGTCAATGGCTTTACAGCAATCCACAGCAATTCCTGTCAACATCAATGGAAGAATTTGAATATAATCGGTTTGATCTTTTCCATTTAAGTGGATCTAGGGTAAGCTTCTTCCCTGCCCTACTTATATTTGGTCCATCTAATTCCTGTGGTTAAAAGAAAAGCCGCACAATATGCATGGCAAAATTATTTTATTTATTATTTATTTAAGTTTATTTATACACGGATAAAACATTAGGACTTAAAGTAATTACTAAAATTGCATGGAATTCATTGTTAAGATACTAATCTACTACTAATTAAATCTGATAACAACAAAATAAAAACTATAATGAAGTGCCTGCTTTCCATGAATGCCATGTGATTAATTAACTTATTTATTACTAAAAAGGAAACCCCTGCAACTGGATTTAAAACTAGTTATAGTTTGTGCTTGCCACAGATTGGTAGGTAAGCTGTCCCAGATCACCGCACCATTATAGCTGAAACTGTTTTTTAGAAAATTGGTGTGGGGGAGTGGATCTAGTTTGCCCTCACAATTCCTAAGAGAATAGCTAGATATTGCACTCCAATCAGCAAACAGTGATTTCAGATAATCAGGGGTGAGATCATTAAGAGATTTATAGACCATATAGTGGCTGTTTCCTTGTTGAAGATAAAGTTTTTGCCAGCCTAGTCTAACTAGGAGATCATCCGCATTGGCATCTGATCATATGAAGAAGAGGTCAAAATATGTGCAGCGCAATTCTGTTGTTTTTGTAGTTTAATGGAGAGAGATTTATTGCAATTTTCCCATACAGCACTACAGTAATCGAAATGAGGTCAAACTAAGGCATTATAGATCCATAGGAGTGTTTCAAAAGTAACAAAAGATCTGCTTCTCTTCAAGATGCCAATGCAGGAGGCAGTTTTTTTGGAAATATGTTTGATATGCACGTCCCAAGTTAGGTTTTCATCTATATATACTCCAGGGGATTTTGTAGATTCTACTTGTTTTATAGAATTACTGTCAATAGAAAAAGACGGGAGTCTATTTAAAGTATTTAACCTTTTCCTTAAACCAATCAACATAAACTCAGTCTTTGACTTATTAAGAGTGAGTTTATTTGCTGATAAACATTCAGTAATTTTAATGAGATCATTGTTCATATTTTCCTCTAGATACGCAATATCATTACTGGCAAAGGTCAAATGAATATCATCCGCATATATTCTGGGATGTGAGTCAACAAGACAGTTTGGTAGATCATTTACTCACTCAGTAGGAAAAACACCAGATACAATAGATCTATTGAAAATGGCTGATAGGGAACTTGTGATCAGATCAGCACACTCTTGAAGAGGTCATGCCGAGATTTTTAGATCTTTAGATTTTTAGATCTTTAGATGTACAAAGTTTAGATAGTAAAGAAAAACTGTTGAACAGTCAGTGGTTTTGAGTTTGAATCTATGTTTGGTCTCCTTAACATAATCTAAGTAAGACAGAGTGTCTCCACTCTGTTGGATGGTATCGATAAGTTTCAGTCCAATACTAGAAAAATGATCATTAAAAGCAGACAAAAGTTCCAGCAGATCGCTAATACTACTTTTATCTAACTTAATCTCTTTTACAGAAGAACTGTGGATTTTTCTCAAAGTAGATTTATCAATTATTTGCCAAGTCATACTGGAATTACCTTCGTTTTCATTCAACACATTTTTGAAGAATTTTTCCCTGGCTTGTTTAATTTCACTGTTTACAGCATTATGACATTTTTTAAATATCATGCATACAGTTGCATGCATTCCCAGAAAGAATGGCCTTCACTTTAAGAACATCTTTCTAATGCATTCTTCTCTTCAACTGAGGTGTGATCCAGGGTGATTTAGATGCGCGAATGTGTTTTGTACACAGTGGGGCATGCTTATCGACACATTGAAAAAAATTATTTTCCAATAATGTCCCACATAACATTTGGGTCATCATAACTGTTTACCCTGTCCCAATCTTGTGTTGAAATATACCAAAACCTGGCAGAACCAAAATTGCTGAATTTCTTATAAGTTATTGTAGAATGGCCTTCTGATGAATTGATGGAGATCTTACAGAATACATAGACGAGACTATGGTCACTAAGGCTTACATGGGACTCACCAGCGGAAACAATATTATGAAGACAATTTGCAAAATGACATCGATCAGAGTAGAAGGTGCATTAGTAATGCAAGTTGGACTATTGATTAGTTGGTGAAGATTATAAATATAAAAAATATTGGTTAACAACACTATGTTGATATCAGGTTGTGGAGAAGCCAAATTACAGTTAGAGTCACCCATTAAATAAAACTCAATGTTCTCTATGTCAAGTTTGCCAACAAAGGATTCAAAATGAGAAAATATCTCAGTTGATGAATTAGGAGGCCTATACCAGGTAGCAATAAGAAAGGGTTGAGATCAAGGTTTACATATCTCAATGCATACATTTTCAAGATGTATATCACTTGATCAGGGCGTAAAGAGAAATTCACATTAGGTTGAACATAGATGCAAACTCCCCCACCAAATCTACTGTTATGTTCACAATTGTGGCCAATGATATCGTAACCAGGAATGTAAACCTCATCGAGCCTCGTCTCATTAATAGATAATATATCAAGAGGGTTATCAGAGAGCAAAACTCTCAGCTCGTTAATGTGTTTCAGCAAGCTTGCAATTTTTGAGGAGGCTAATTTAAAGCCACACATTGAAGGTAAAAAGGCAGAAGACTCGTGACACAAATTTGAATTCTCTTTCACTACAGAAATTTCATCGGCCCTAGATGAAATTGAAATTTTCTTTGGCTGCAGAGGTTTGATTGGCTCCTGTGGAAAGAGGAATTTATTGCATGGAGCTATCATCTAAGGCATTCACAAAATTACGAAAAAGGATGTCATTATCTTTTTCATTTAGATGTAGTCCACTCTTATTTAGACAATTTCTGTCGATGTTTTGATGCTTAATCATTCTCCAGTCATTTTGATTACAGTATTTCATAAGGCTCTTGTTAACAACTTTCACAGCATTGTTTGGAACATTGTGTGATCTTGACACAACTCCAATGAGACAACTTCAGCGTTAGATTTCATTTCAATTTTCCTGGCAAGGTCTACAATGTTCTCAGCCACCACGGTTGGAGTATGGTCACATACTAGGTAGTTCGTTCCCACATGGGAATAATCTGTTGAGGGATCTTGTCAATGGTAGGCATCAGGTAGTTTCATATTTCTGGTGGTTGCACCAGGGAAAGATTTAACAACTACATGATGGCCTACTTTCCTACCTAGCCTCCATCCCTGCATTTGTTTTATCATAGAATCATCCAGCAAGACAGCTGTGAATAACTTATCTGCATTACTAGAAGGTGTAGAATCTTTCACTGAATCCTCTTGTCTCAGGGGCTCAAAACGATTCTGATGGTTGACATGTTGAGGTGGATCTCAAGGTTTCCTCTGGCCGCCAGAAACATTTTTTAACCGAGACCTGTTTTCATTACTTAACTGATTGGAATGGGATATTAGCCTATTGTCAGACAAATTCATTAAATCTTTTGAAACAATTTGTATTGCAGTTTTGAAGGAATCTCTCTCCTCAGTAAGCTTCTTTACTGTATCAGTTTCTTCATTCAACCTTGTCTTCAAGATGCATCTTGGTTTAAACCCCTCCCTCTGACCATCACAGAACATCTTCTCTAACATCCAGGAAGAAGATGGAAGGATGCCCCTAAAGACATCCTGGAGGCTGTTAGCAAGCTGATCTGGGTCAACAACTGATGATTGGTAGATAGGTACCTTATTATAAAACTTTGTGGTCCTATGGCTGAATCATTTATTACAAGAATTCAATGAAATATCCATATAATTATATATACTATCAACGTAATCTATAATTATTTCTCATATACATATGCTAATCGAAGAGGATGTTGTAAAACTGTTCTTAAATCTGTCCAACAGAGCAAGGTCACAAAAGTGAGTGCATGTCTCAGATCGTGGCATATGCTAAGAATGGAAGGTCAAGGTTTCCTTAGCTTATGGATAGTAATAATATTGCTAAAAGTGCACTCACAAATATTTTCATGTTGTCAAGCAATTTTGGGCATGCCTAGGCCTCCAAAAATTCCATGTGTGGGCATATTATGAGCAGTGCTCTCTGC
>CALNXJ010000060.1:0-2500 GCA_942486045.1 Pocillopora meandrina | reverse complement strand
GACAGAAATTGGAGGGCGGTAAATAACAATAATACTTATGATAGATGAGGAACAGTGAAGCAGTACTTCTTTAAATTCAAAAGATTTAAACGGATCCGATTTAATTTGCTCCATTTTCAGATTTTTCCTGTAGAGTAGGCCAACACCTCCACCATTTCCATTAGGTCTTGGTATGTGAACAAAAGCATATCCGGTGGGACTGATATCACGAACGGTGTAGTCAGAGCAGTCATCGGGTTTAAGCCAGGTTTCAGTTAAAGCAAGAATGTCGATGTTTTTGTCAACCACAAAGTCTTTAATTTATAGCGTTTTATTGGTGATGGATCTTGCATTTAGAAGGCAGAAGTTTAGCGAACTTGCAGATGAAGAATTCAACGGGTGTCGTTTAATCGATACCAAGTTATTTAAATTAGGCCCAACAGATAATTTCACACTTGAAGGTTTACGAACATTCCATACAGAACTAATTTCTGTGATTTTGTGGAAACCATACGATTGTTTCATGGCCTTGCCTGCTCGAGTGCGACGTGTTCTGAGAATCCCTTGAATTTTCAGGAACTGGAAAAGGTCGGGTTGAAGTTTAGATTTAGCTCTCAAAACCAGCAATTGCTGCCGTGAATAATTAAGTTTAATGGGCGAGACAGTACTATGCAAATCTCTGTACGAAGAAGAAGCAGGTCGATGAAGCAAGGAATTATGTATATATATAACTGGTTCCATTGGTTTTAATCATATGTGGACAAATTTGACTTGACATATAAATTTTTCAAGACTTTTTTTTGTATACATATTAACTTGGGCTGTGTTAAATATTGAAATAAACTACCAAATCTCTTTTTGGATCATACATGTATGTGTAGAAATAATTGTGTCATCAAGTTTAATGTTATGTGGGTGGAAATCAAGTGACACTTTTCTTAGATACCACACCATAATGGAAGAAAGGTTACATAACCTACACCGAATTGTTTGAGTTCAGGACTGATTTTTCCTCCAGTAACACTCCTGCTTAATAGCCTTCATGATATCACTTGAGCAAATCTCATACCCTTCATTATCAACAGTTGACTTTGAAACTCCACAATAGCAGAACCTGTAGTCACAATCTCAAACTCTCTTAGGAATGTAAGAATTGGTGATATTCCTTTTCTTGGTACTGAATTAGCAACGCTGCTGGAGTCCCTTTCTCTCAGGCACACCATGTGGACAAGTCTGTGTCTAAACACTGTCCACCAGTTTAAGTTCTTTTTAATTGGCATTGCATTTGTTTTCCACATATTAAGCCAGCTTAACATGCTTTGACTCTCTACCCTGCATTGAATCGAGGCCCAATTCATGGCCAAGCCTCAGATGTAACTTGCTAGTGTGATAAGAGATAGCATGTCCAACTCTCCTCAGAGTAGAAGTGATGACATTAGGCAACAAACAGTTGGCATTGAAAAAGTGTTGGCATAAGGTCTTTAGCTTTTCCACTTGCTTAATGCACACCTCAACTCTTGAGTAAACAGAAACTGCATCTCTGAATTTGACTGCAACAAATGCCAAAGTGTGAAGTTTCACAACTGACCCCTTTGAAAGAGAGCTGATCTTCAGAGGTTCCTGTATCAAAGTGGCAAAATGCCAACAAAAGTACTTTGATTCAAGCCCAGTGAATCCATATGAGAATATTCTTGCTGAACCACTGCAGAAAGGCCCACACTTGACATTGTCTTTCAGGCACTTCAAAACTGCAAGCAGAGGGGAACTGTGTGGAGGATCAGAGACTGTTGTTGCTACCTTGAGGTGACTCTGGTTCGTGTACTGCATTACAACAGAGAGTGCAGCTGAAAACTGGTTCTGTCAAGCATTGTTTGTGTTATGTATTTTACATGACTTATTCAATCTGCAAATTCACTACATTCTTCCTGGGAATTAAGTGTAGGCTTGCATTTTCTAATGTAAAATGCTTCATAAAGGCATAGATTAGTGGGGTCGTTTTTTTGCTCATAAAAGTCTTGACATCAATGCCTTTACATTTTTTTTTCTGAGGGGAATAGATATGTTTTTTCATTGAAGAGTTTTTATTATTATTTAGATGTTCTTTTATGGGGTTATGGATGAAGCATGTTGTGCTCTCAATGTATTGTTGATTGCAGCTATCACACGTGAGCTGGTATACTGCATTTCACCATAAACACAATCCAGTGTTATCCCAGGTAAAATGTCAGGCGGGATATAGGCGGGATCCCAGCATTCCCACCCAGGATCCCAGGTGGGAATGGCGGGATCCCGCCTTAGGTGGTGGGATCCCACCTTTCCCACCTGGGATGAGAATTTGATCCTACCTGGGATCCCGCATTTAATGCGGGATTCCTGCATCCCACCCGGGATCTTAGGTGGGACATGCATTCTACCCGGGATCCTGGTCGGGATTTACATATCCCACCTGGGATTCTTTATCCCACCCACAAAAATATAGTTTTGCTGTTTTTATTCTTACAAAACATTTTGTGAGAGTTCC